>JAQIXX010000817.1:0-45932 GCA_034700605.1 Willowsia nigromaculata
TGTCCTATTTTGCCAAATTTTTGTGCATATTTGCATGCATATTTTCTCAGATTTCGTGCATATTTCCTCGTTCTCTGATGATAAATATTATATCAAACGCGTGCATTAAGATTCATGTAGAGAGGTAGAGATGTGAGACGTAGTTTATTCATACAGTGTAAACAGAAAGTGGGTGCTGGATGAGAAATGAAATCGGATACGTAGCGGTTGAGCATATACACATTATTCCAATATGTAAACCGTGTTGGTTTATGTTTTGCTGCTGGAGTATCCAGCGTTAGTTATCTTTTTAAAGCTTCTTTACCGTTTCGTTTCACTGTCAAGGGTTTAGTATAATTTCAAAGGTTTCTCTAGCAGCGTCTGTTCTTCATGTACAACGTAATCAAGTATCATTCGTGCAAACCGAACAATTTTAAAAAGCACCTAACATTTAAGTTTATCCATCTTCCAGGTAACGTTCTCTCATTTTGTTAAAACAAGAACTCACATTAATCGCATATGAGTATACTTACGAGTTTTTATTTATTTATAAAAGGATAAACGGAGAATCCCTTGGCTTGGCTCATTTAAATGTTTTATAATCACTGTGTTCCACTTCTGCTGTAAGAGTGGTGCTGCAGATACGGAGTTAAATCCTGTCCAGAGGATTAAAAAATAATGCACGTTTTTTACTACTATTTCTATCATTGCCCTTTCATTGTTTGTTCATCTTTTCCTCTCTCGATCTCTCGCTGGATTGCTCGTCATCATAATATCCTATCCCCACGACACGAAATAGATAGCATAGTAAAACACACAAGAAGCAGCCCCTTTATGAGAAAATAGAAAAATAGACTGGAAACTTTAGCGTTTACCAACGTATACGTGTATTATGTACCATGTAGCTAGGTAAGTATCATTATTATTGTATGTGTGTACATATGCCACATCATCTTCGTATAAGATATTTTCGCTATGTGGGGATATATGCAACACACTACATTTTGTATTCTGAGATTGAAAGCTCTCATGAATCACTGTGTAAACTAAGATCATCTTTCATACCGGATCGGTCTAGGTGGGTAAGCTAAAGTGGCCCGTGGTTGTGTGATACAGTCAGCCATTATTACATACGTGGTTCTTTTGTAATACAAACACGTTGCATGTTGAGAGCATGAGACCGTTGAGAGGAAAAGATGCTACAGTTACAAACAAGAGTAACCACACTACCACCACCGAAAGAACAGCCATCATCTCCGTCTCTGAAATGATTCCGAGTGAGCGAAAGACGTAAAAATGTGTGTTTATTCTGAATGCATATAGGAAGGTGTAACTTTACTATCTGTACAATTTTTATGTATGCTTTTTGATCTGTTAGAAAATCAACTATCAACACCAACGAACACAAATAATGCACGCAGTTCAGACCATCATATCCATCAACCACGAACGGTAATAATATGTCATTATCAAAGTAGGGTCAGAAACATTGAAATGTAGCCCATATATTCGTTTATGGGAGGCCTTTACCTTTCTACACTGTAGTATTTACTATGTTACATGTATATAAAGCTAGGCGTTCATTTTTTCTGCTTTCTGGGACGAAAATTGTATTAGCTCATACTGCGAGCGAGATAGTTAAAGTAAAAATAGGAAGAATGACTAGAATGAGAGGGCAAAAAGGTAAATTTAAAAAAGAGGGCTGTAAGACCTAATCTCGACTGATTCTCATGTGCGGATAAATAATGTGGATCCCCCTTTCCTTTTCAAAAGGAGTTTTGGTTACGTGTTTAAGTAGTCTGGGGACAGCCTATTTTGCAACAAACAAATTAGGATAAAGAGAGACAAAAGGAGAGATTCGGTGTGTTGAATGTGATGATGCATGTGTGTTATTATTATTTTATTTCTTTATCATCCTAAATATTTCCCATGCTTTATACATCGTTTAAAGTTAACAGTATATTATTCGCTCTATGCTTCATACACCAAAAAATACGAGTATTGCTATAAAGACTTATTTTCTCCGTTGTTTGAGCACACACGCAACTGAGTGAATTTCTGAATACGGAAGATTAAACGATTCATATTATTCATAAAAGCTCGTATTGTACATAATATGTATTAGTTATAAGTTTTAAAATTGCATAAGGTCTGCATAGTTACTGCGCGAAGCGCACAAGCTGCAATACAGATACATACAATTGGAGGTCTTAGGCAACCTCGAGTGGGGAACGCATACAGGCAATCCAACTAATTTCTTTCCATGAGCTTGTTATGATCTGAGTAAGTTAATAGCTATTTTTTATGGTTGGGATTTGTCAATGGTTTCTAGAGTAAATTGCTTTTAATGAGAACAATTCTATCAATAAAAGACGAAAAAACGGTGAGGCCGCTAACTCCTTCTCACCACATTTATTGAGCTAAATTTACCTTGATAAGTACGCATATTTCATATGTAAGAAAAACTAGGATATTGGCCTTGGAGACGGTCAAACGCAATGGCTTTTATTGTTCCTGATACCAAGTTAGTTCTTATGCAAGCCTTCCATATAGTTTCTAATATCCTCACGATAAGTTTCTAAATGGCTGTATTTATTATCGCTGTCAGCTTCGGAATGACGAGTCAGTAATGTTGCTAGTGGCTGCTAATATACAGTTTCGAAATGTAAGTATCTCAAGGGCAAATATTTACTTGCAACTTGCCGGTCAGTCGTAAAATCTTATCTTTCAGCATTGAAGCGAACATATTTGTCTTACTTATTTATTTAACAGTAACCAATAGCATTTAGCATCCGTTAGAACAGTCTGAAGGACAAGTTGCCACTAAAATAATGAAAAGCAATTTTATTCATACATATATAATAGCCAATACGTAGAAATTTGACAACCCAGTAAGTAGCTCAACTAAAAATTCACAGATGCTTTACCAATCTTTAGTAGGCATACAGAAACAAGGTAATATTAAGCAAATACTGAGAACAGGAAAAGGAAAAAAACAGTTTATGGTGAAAGCCGTATATTCCATGTACCATGCAATATTTGTGTACTTTTGTACACTTATTTTCGTGATCTTTCCATGTTATGTATAAATCGTGTAGTGGATGGATGGAAATTATATTTGAAGTCGAAATAGTTCCAAAATTTATTGAGGCAAACATTCATGTGAAATATCTCTAGGATGGGATTCTTATCTCAGGTGAACCAAATACGTTGTGTCAATAAGAACATTTTTTGTACCATACAACAAGATATTTTTTTCCACTGAGCCAAAAAGTAAATCAGATACCATAATAATCTTTATGACGCTCACTGCTCACTACCAAGCTTCACACGATCAAGGAAATTTTATTGGCACTTTTCATGATGTTTATTTACCAGATGAAAAATTCATCTTCTCAGCTTCAGCTCCTTCTCGCACACAACTGCTCGCATATCACCTTTACGAGATTCAAGACGTTATAGGGATTATTACGGTGCTTTTTCTCTCATTGCAAGAAAATTAAATTAAATTTATTCATGTGCCTGCACTTACTCTGAAATAAAATTCAGTTTCCTTAATATATAATGCACATACATGTTAGGAGAAGGCGAAACCCTTTAAATTTGTACTTGGATAAGCAGCTTGTATTCATTTGTAATAAACCAATGAAAATTTCGAGCGTTATTTCGCTTTTGCTTGAAAGAACAAACATAACTCTAGTTAGTATCACAAGGAATCCAATAAAAATCATTTAGTTTTTATATTGATGTATGATGACTCATAAACTGTCATAATAACTTGTGATGCTGCATGTTAGAGCATGTTATGTTGCAAACGCAAACTGCACAACGTCTTGTATTGAATGAAAGTCTAGTAGCCGACAGTCATGTCAAATTCCACATGCCTCACAGAAAGGAAGTCTGCAATGCATTAACAGTATTAATACCTATTAAGTAAATCATCAAAACGAGGAGAAAATTTCTTTAATGTATGCATGAACGTCTATGCGAATGAATGGTAGTATTGATACTAGTCAGCACTGACATATATTGGGTACACCATCATTTCAGCTTCTAATGGAATGCAATGAGCAATGAATTACCATTTAGAATAGTAGTGAGCCCCTGAATTCAATTGTGTAAAATAATCCTTTACAGTAATCTGATGTATCCTTTTATTTGTTTCTTTACAGTGAGCTGCAAGGAAACAACTTGACAGTGATTCGACTGTCAGATTTCGCTGGTCTTGGATCCCTTCGTGTCATGTAAGTTACTTGTTTGTTTTTAAATTCAATTTTTTATCACTTCTCTCTGGTATACATGAGCACAGAAGACACGAACTGTCATGGTGCAAGAAGTACTGCATCTATAATTTTTACCCTTCCATCAGCGGATTGAATTCGAAAGCTCTTTATACCTCATTTCACTTTTTCAATTTACTCAACTCACAGCTAACAACTCAACTGTGAATTTATGTTAATGTAAAATAATAATAATATTAAATCTGTTTGTCTCCCATTTTCTTTCAAGTAGTGGTTTATTTATGTATTATTGTTGTGTTAAAAATGCTTTGTACTGCGTTCGTATGGTTTGCGTTAGAGTCTGAAACATTTTACAATGCATCATCGCTCCTCTGCTCACTTGGTCCTGTCTGGCTGGCTTGTGCGCTGCTGAATTTTTGATTAGAAGATCATATCAAGGTTTTTTATTGCTTTATCAAGTTGCAGGACTTTCATGAAACGTATTTTTAACAATAAACGCTTTATATTAACATTTACAATTGGCAATATTATGTAAGTTTAAAGATGAACAATTCTTGTGGTGCGTTGATGCTCTTACTCTGCTTTGGTTTCGTGGATTCGACATGACTAGAGCTAAGGTATGGAGCAGTAGTTGATTTCTTTTAGCCTCGTCTTTGTATGAAGACACTGAGGTTACTCTTACTTGTTCGCAAAATCGCTTCAGCAAACTGATGCTTAGAGGTCGCAGACGCTTGGGTGTAGATTATAGATGCTTTTCTCTTCGTAAAATGGTTCAAATCATGGAACAAGGGTAAACCTTTTAGAGTGTGATGACGCGCTTTACTTGCTGTATGTTCATGTATGATATTTGTTTGTAAGTAGGTATATTATATGTGCTTATACTTAAAAGTAGTTTTCTTTTGTGTTTATCAGCTAACTAACTACATTCATCGTGTGTCGTACTCGTAGAGCACATGAATGTATGAACTCACTTTTCATTCGTCCAAATTGTAGATGTGATTTGCCGAAAGGGACATGAACTTAAGAAACTTTTGATTGAATTAACTTGCAGACAATTGTCGGATAACGAGATCCACACCATCGAGAAGGGTTCCTTTCAAGATTTGGCCTCGCTGGAGAGAATGTAAGTGAAAAAATTCAAACCACATTCCGAAAGCCTTTTTACTGTATTTCAAAGTACTGTAGTACTTGTTCACTCTCTTTTTTATAAAGTAGCGGAAGCCTCCTTCTTGTTTCACTATGATTGTCTGTCCATCCAATCAGACTAAACAAACTTTCATTTGTCGTCTTTAACCTTGAAATATAAATTGGTTGTATATATTCATGTTTTTTACAAGATATGTAATATGTGAAACAAGTTGCATTATTTGCAAAACCACAAACCACTTTAAAATTTAAGTACTTGTTCTATTCGAACCTTATGTATGTAAGAAGACAATATTTGTAAGTACAATTCCCGAAGTGCAAATACAGCAAACATTCAATCTACAAAAAATATTTTGTATCCCACTTGTCTGCCATTCTGTTACTTTTCTCCATTCGTTTAGTGAAATTATGTGTTATTGTACCTTTTTGAATTCTCATCCCAGGGTGCATCCATTGTTAATGTTAAATATCCCAGCCCAGCATACCTTAAACAAGTCACTTTCCTCAAGCAACAAAAGTTGACGCTGTTCATCATGACGATGGAATTGTTATTGTGTGATTTACTTTTCACCAACAAAAACTTGTGCACGATGCTAGTAATGTGGATAGTTTTTCCGCGTATGAATTCCCTGCCTATTCAATTACGCACGGCCTAAATTTTCAACACATGCAAGTATAAATTTATTCATTCTCTCAGTGAAATTGTTTTGACAATGTACATTTATATGCATACAACTTCAGTCTATACGATACTTTAAGCTACTACATGATTTTTATATTGCTGTTAGTGTGGTAGCACAAATTGCACTGCATTGCTCTTCGAGAATGGAGCAAAATCAGAGTATTTTGTGTAAGTTAAGTGATTTAAGACCTTGGCTTATTTACTAAATTTATTTCTCTCTTGTCTCTAGTTTGTTTGGAGGGATGCAAAATGCCGCTTGACTGTTGAATTGCTGCAAGTTAAATATGTTGTGCCATGATAGAATAAATGCTTGTTTCTGCTGATGTACATAATATGCGCAATATATGATTTCTAGCTAGAAAAAAATCTCGAATTTATATTCTTTGCATTATTCCTTACTGGACGTATCATTTAAACATGAAGAGTTCATAATACACAGAATGCAAGCAAGCAGTTGGCTTTGGCTTCCCATAAATAAAGCAGAATCTAAATAGAAAAGATAGTAACTCTGTAAATTGTGGGGTATAAAAAATAAACTTTACTCCATGCGCTACTACTACGAACACCATGTTCCATAGAAACATTCCCAGCTACAAACCCCGACGGGATAATAATATTCTTAAGTACGTTATTGTTTCAGCTGGGAGAAGGATTGTTTTTCAAATCTTCTTAGCTTGTCATCCAATAAAAGTCTTTGAAATGCCGTTCTTTCTTCCACACAGGATATTGCTCATGTTAACCTCCCAAGCCACCTCCGTATCCCTTTATGTCTTTGTCTTTTTCAACTGATAATACTAATACTATGCTATTTCATTCACACGCTGACCAACCGAGCCGTACACAAACATGCCTCATCTATCAAGCAAGTATTTAATAAACAGTTGCAGTAATTTTGCACTGACTATTCTTTAAAAATGTTTAACCCAGCCTATAGAAACCAGTATATTTAATTTTTTAAAGTACAATTTCAAGAAATGTCAATGAATGATGCTCACTTTGAATGTGTTTGGTAGCTTTACAATCAAAAGTTCATTTTCCAGAGAACCGACATGATCATGGCCATTGGTACTATAACAGAAGGGGAGTGTGCAGTACATTAATAAAAGAAAGTTCTTTGACTTAATAATGGGGATGTGGCTAATTTACGCATATAGTATTGTCGTGCAAGCCTGTATGTTTTCTTACATCTTTAAACAACTACTTCAGAGCGTAGGAAATAGTAGAGATATGTGGAGTGCTCCGCATAATGTACTCACATACGTATGTGACGTGTGTATATTTTTCCGTTGTTCCTTCCTCAGAAAAACATGGGACACGAGAGAGCGAGCGACAGAGAAAGTGAGCAGATATATTCTGTATAAAATTATTATATCGGAGTGATCATTCCATTATTCCAGTCTCCTTCTTTTTCTTCCAGCTGAATCGGCTCTTTTTATGTTTCTGTGTGTACATGCGAAGGGTTCTTGAGCTTCACTATCGTCATCAGTGTGCTATTGTTGTAAGATGAAAAATAAAAAGCAGTAGAAAGTTTCTTTCATGGCAGTGATGCTATATCATCTTTATTAAAGTATGGTCATTGTGATGATATCAAGAAGAAAGAACAGCTGATTTCAAGTAGGCGTAATAAAAATCGTCTTATCTGGAGTCTGCTTCAACTCCTTTTTTCTCCCTTTTTCCGCTTCTTTACTTTACAATTTTCTTCCCCAAACAACCGAACAACGCCAAGCCAACAAGCTCACAATACAAGCACAATGATTCGCTTTTTCCTCTTTTCACTCAGATTAATAGATAGCACACACACGCATCCACACAAACCATTCTTCGGTTCGTTGAATGTAATGTATGCCTAATAAAAACAGACAATGCTTCTTTCTAATTTTATTGTTGTATCATAATAATAATATATTTATTTATGATATTTTCAAACGTAGCGCATGTCTATAAGTAAACACGAAGAACAATTGAAAACAATAAAAACTTTATATCATACTATGCTATATTTTATTATAAAATCTACTTAGATGATTGCATTATATTAACTACCATATATTGTCATAATCGTGGTTTTTTCAAAACATTTTCATGCTGATTGTCTTATATTATGATCAATTCCAGAGTGAGTGGCCAACGGTTCAACCTTGTGTACAACAAAATTACGAATTGTTGTATCTTATTGGCGCAAGTTCTCTTTCATAATGTTGTGATAGCCTCATTGTAACAGTTCATATATTCAGCGCTCAGGCTTCATCTCAGACAACTTGGTTCTCCTTGTGTCAATGCTATTGCATTAGAAGAGATTTCTCGGATGCTGTCAAATCCAACTTTGTTTAAGGGAAAATTATCGCTGTCATCACTTTGCTCTACATGTACTCTATTTCATCAAGAGTCGAGTACAGTTGACTGACTGGCAGTAGCATGGATAAATATATTGTTTGAGATAGTAGGTATATGTAGTATGGTGTTTTACAATAGGTATGTGCATACAACAACATCCTCTTACGGATTTATGAACGATGATGACTAGTGAAAGATACGAGAAATCAGGGCGGATGTCCGTATATTTATTATGCAGTATATGTACGCACAGCATAGTTGATATGATTTCTTCAAGAAAGGGAGTAACAACGACAACGGAAGTTCAAGACAAGTTTGTGCCACGGTCTTCTTTTCTTATCATCATACTTTACTACTTCCTCCTCTTCTTTCACCATTCTCAACAACTCACACACTCTGACCGGCATCATCGCAAACCATGCTTACCCCCGCCTGCCTGCCATTTCATTGTCCATGACTAAAGTGGGCAACAAAATGTGCTGTGTGAGCACGGTACACCAGAATATCATCATACATTATATAAGGCTATACGCATTACATATGCGTGCTGTATTTCCACTCACATGACAACTTTTTCGTCGCCTTTTCTTATCTTAACACTTTGCACAAAAAGCTTATATATTTTCATAAAGAAGACGAAGAACTCAGCGACACATGGCTCGTGCCAATGTTGCATGCTGCTTGTCTGTCTTGTCTGCTGCTTTTGCTGCATTGCACACTCTCTTCTTTGTGACTGCATGAAGTGATGTTTACAAGGTGCATGACAAGGCTTGCTATTCTGCAAAAAAAAAAACCGACTGTCTGGAGAATTCCGTACTTGCCTTTGGGATGCTTCTTGATAAAAAACACTTGACTTTCTTTGGAGTCTGTTTTCTTGAAATTTCTTTTTTTATAACATCTAGAAATATATCATTTGAAGAAATGCAAAACGTAAAAAAGATATTTGCTGTAGAGGTATTCGTGTTTAACTAGTTCTGCAATCACCTTATCATCATTATGTCGTCCACATTGGGAACTTCCTGGTTCACTCGCATCCCTTCTTTATGCGACCCTGCGGTCATTGTAAAGGAAACTTCACGTATAACTTATCTTTGCTCTCTCTTTTATTTGCCCCTTATTTACAATCAAACGTCAAGCGTTTTGTCGTGTGTATAAAATACAAGCAAAGCGAGCAAAAAATAACCCACGGCATTTTGTTTACCTTTTTGTACCCTCCCAACAATTCTTTCATTTAAAAAAATAAAAATATAAAACCTGTCGCTGAAAATGATATAGTACATTTACAGCCAACCACGCTACCATCAACAGTATTTCTTAAACAATCTTGATGTCCGGAACAGAGATGGGGAGTGCTGCTGCATGCACTGTAGATTTAAAAGCCCAGAGAATTTGTTTTATATTGTCCATAAAATGTACCAGTGCTAAATTGGCATTTTAGGAGTACATTTACGCGCTTAGACGTTCAGACTAATGCTAGGGCTTTCATTTTTTCTACTTCTGCTGTGGTGGCAACGGTGGTTGCAAGAGGCACAGAATATGTTCTTGTGAACGTGCAGTAACCATTATTATGGTCATGGTACGGTACCATGTGCACCGTCCGACTTGTATAAATTTAATTTAAGTAACAGCAAGGGCAAACCCACCAGTTCTTACACCATCATCCAACAACATAAAACCAAAAAAGAAACCGAGTAAACGACAGGCTTTTGGCACACATTTTCTTTCAACGTGAAAAGAAACACACATGGCACGGACACGACGACTTGAGAGTAGCACGAGCTTTATTGTACACGAGCCTATATATTACTGCAGTGTACTACTATGCGTGCAGTATCACTCCCTGTAATATTATGTATGATAATAAAAATGTGAGAATAAAGTTTGTTTGGACTTTGTGTTGCCGATGATAGTCGTGAAATTGCAGTTTTCAGCCGGTTCTCAAATAAATATTCTGAAGCTTGTTAAACGCCAAAACTTTGTATGAATTACATTTAAGTTAGTACTGAAGGGCACGCACAATCATTGTTATTGGTAAAAGCATGCATGCGATAATGTATAGGTTAGTTGAAGTTGGAACATGAGCCGTGTATGCTTTCTCTTGGAGACAAACAAATTCGCAAGTGGTGGTAGCAGTGGTGAGCAATAAGCTGTTATCTATATCAAATTCTTACTGATAGTTGGCTCCCTTTAGTTTACTTGAATGAGTGGGACAATATGAAATTGACTTTGGGAGAAGGTTGAGATGGTTTTTCTTGTATTATTTTCGGCGAACAAAGGGGAAAGTGGTGTAAGCGTGCATTGTCACTTGAGGGCCAAAAGACATAAAAAGCAAGTTCGAAATAAAGTGTGGAATACTGTCTCGGGACACATAACGACCATGGCAAAGCACTTAACCATTTTCTCTTTTCCACGCCGGTGGTGATAGTCGTGTGGTGGACTGGACGAGGGCGAGAAATTGCTTTGCATTTATCTTGTGGTTGTTGTAAGTAGGAAGCAGAATGCTCGGTTTTGTCATTGACTTTTTCCTTGTCATCTACCGTGGATGAATGTACATATGTACCCCAAAAATGGCAGAACATTATATACAATGTTCTTAGCATACAAAACTCACACACGATACTACTTACAACCTACAAGTATAAAAAGTTTCTTGCATATCCTGTGTAAAGACGGGAAACTATGTGTTCATTCCACCAACTTGTTTGTTAAACTGGCGAGAATAGGAAAAGGTATTCGGTGATAAAAAAAAGTAGTTGACTTACTTTCCGATCGGTTGTTTTTGGAATTTGTGCTGGCTTGGTTTACAGGGATTAAATGCATGCTAAACGCTGTCTTTGCTCATGCAGCGGGACTTTGTTCGATACACACAGATTGTTTTCTTGCTTGATCCATACTTTCTTCGAAAACCAAACAAAACAGTACTAGTTAGATGTAGTCAAGCATTAAACGTAGGATATTATGGTACGATCTTAGTCGACGAAAATTGTCATTTGACATTGGCAGTACGAAATACACTAAAGTATCAACGCATTGAATTTCGAAGCATATTTTAATAACTTGTCCGATTTTTATTAATTTGATGAGAAGGATGAGTTGGAGTCAGTGGTCTCAGATCCAGCTCCATTGGTGTTCAGAGTGCATGCATGTTCGTTCATGGTGTGTGAGTCTTGTACAGAAATGCATAATATTTCTCTTCTTGTTTCAGAGATTTATAGGAAAACGACATTATAGGTAGGGTGCATTTTTCCTACACATCAGATATTATTACTTAGCTACTTGAAATCGATGGAAAGTTTAATATCTTCTACTTTTCTGCCGCGATTTCAGATGAGTTGGCAGAATTTTCCCTCATTTACTTCCTCTGTCTTTTGTATCCCCTTCCTCTCCTTTTATTTTGTTTCTTGTCCTTTTATTCACTCTCCCAGAGAGACCGGCAGCAGGACTCTAATGGCAGTGGACAAAAGCATATTGAGTTTATAGCTGCTTTCTTGTTTCTCTCCATTTCTTCTCCAAAGTTGGCCCATCATCACATCACGCCGACTTGCTCTACCGCATTCTCCTTCACATCTTTATACACTGTTTGTCCTCCCTTCTAACACGACGACTAGTCAGACACAAAGTTGGCCTGTTTGAGCTGCACTCTTCTACATGATCACTTCTGTTTCTTATGATGATGGTGGTGGAGGATAATAATGATGGCTTGTCTGCTAAAAGACAAAATAGAGAATAAGTTGAGCGAGCTTTGTAGAGGATTGCGTGCTTGCTGTATCTTTCTCAGTCTCCGTGGTCCCCTCAACACAAAATAAAATGCGTATAAGACAAAGAGTAAAGCGCAGTCTTAATAGAATGAGAAAGGACTGTCTACGCTGCATGTAACCAGTAACCATGCCAAACTTATTTAAAGATCTTTTACTCCTTCAGAGATACACATATTTTTCACCGTGACCAGTTGGTCGCATAAAGATCAAACGACTTCCAAGAAATCGACCAAGGAGCTAGAAGAAACCCCAAACGGTTCGTAGTATTTTTTATGGAAAAGGTTAAGTAGGAAGATTGGTGGGTTTGGGAAGAAAACGCACACTTTCATTACAAAGCTACGCGACGTTTTTCTCTGCCCTTTTCTATTTTCAATGGATTTTAGTGCTGCTCGTTTAAAAATTTCACAAAAAAGAAAAGTACTAACGATCAAACCCTAACTACCAGTATTCCCATCTATAACTACGCATTTTCTCGACTGATAATGATATGTGAACTAATCAATCAATATGTCCTTGAAATTGAATATTAAGGAATTATAAATGATCTCAAATGACAAACCCGAATAAACTGTTATTTTTTCTCCGTAATAGTCATTTTCATTGAGCAATGGAAAGCACTTTCCTTTTGGTTTTGAGGAAACTTGAGCAAAGTTAGCACTCGTTAGTCTTCATTTACCGGATTTGTATTTAAGAAGCTGCTCATATTTTACACATTATGCATACGTTTATCCCTAATCGTCAAAATGTGTTCAGAATGTTGCAATTACTTCACGAACACTTTTCTATTACCGTGAAGTTTGCTGGCTAATAAGAGCAGTGGTTGAGTATATAAATGATGCTGCGGTTACACTTGTTGTCTACAACTTTGAGAGTAAAAAGGAGTAAACGGAGTTTTTGTTTTGTTTAGAGAATCAGAAGCCAGTAGTGTACCACAGTAATTTGTACTCTCCAATAATTACATAACCATATAGTTGGTGTTACTCCCCTGCCCCTTTGCCTCTCCTTCTTCACACCACACAAAACCAGGAACAAAAATGATGATGCACTTGTTGAAGCCTAAACAACCCAAACCACACACATAACTACTACAACTTTACTCTTACAAACAAACAACAAGAGTGAATATAAGCTGGATCGAGTCTGTAGAAGAAAGTGTAAATAGAAAGTGAAGTGGAAAACTAGTACATCTACATGGTTACTTTTAACTTATAAGCATGCAAATGTGCGAGTGGTGGGAGGGAGTGCGGTATTTAGCAAAATAATGATACAGGAGCGCGCAAGAAATTTACTCAGGAAGGACTCTGCGGGATTAAAATAGTTTCAAGGAGTTTAACAAAGAAATTACATCTCCCTCATGTATCTTCTCCACCTCGCCTCCCTTCTCCTCTTGTCGTGTACTGTTGACGGGAAAGAATGCTAGAGAAGAGGAGCATACACAGGTTTTCAAATAAAATTCATGTAAACAACGAAAGCAACAACAACAACGTACACTGAGCATGCAGTAATAACAACAACATTCTAGAGTAAAAGTGATTCTGATGGTTATTATGCCAGTCTCTCTACTTAAAAGAACGGCACTCTTCTCCTCTTCCCATTTATTTCCAGCAATAAAATACTCCATATTATCACTAGAACTAGGAATACTTCCACAAATATAATATGCTTTTACCATGTTATTCACCCCAGCTTAAAAGTCCCTATAAACTGCTTACATGCACAGAAATGCACCGGTTTTTGTACAATAATATGCTGGTTAGTTAGTTTGATCATACAAGATGCATTCCTTAAAAGTCGGTACTATGATGCTGGTGATGAAGATGGTGCGATGTAATGTCGAAAGCTATGTAGTATCATCAAAACAATACAGTATTATTTAGTCAGTTAGTGTGTGTGAGGCAACGGCAGCATCATCATCGGAGCAAACATCAACGGGCGCAATAATCATGGCATTGGCAGTGACAGACAGCCTTTTTTCAAAGCTGAGAATATTCATAAAGCCCTTTCTGTCTATTTCTCTTTCCCTGTCATGCCAACCAACCAGTTCTCATTCCTAATGTAATGTGTGATTATCGGGCTAAATTGATGAGTGTTAATAATCCTCAGTCATTTACAATTCTCTTCTGCCGTATTTTCTGTATTTCCATTCTCTCCTTTCGCATTCAATGTAAGCATACTATAATGTTTTGGAACAAGCCTGCTCAAATGGGATATTATTATGTACTACATTGCATCATATTATACAAAATATAGCTAGAACCTGACACTTGTATTGTGCGAGTGAGTTATACGGAGGAGATGAATGCTACAATAAGCATGTCACATTGTGTACTATGCATTTCCACTGTGCATGTTTAACATATTTTAAATGTGAGCTTACATAATAGGAACAGCATCGGCAACACGGGCAACAATTTACTTCGACGAGAAAGAAAAGAGGCAAGGAGAAATTTAGAGAGATTTAGAAGCCAAACAAGCGTACGGACAACCGGGGCTAAGAAGTAGTAGTGAAACAGACAGTTAAGTAAAGAAACGTTGCAACATCAAACATTGCGTCTCCATATTATGGCTGATGAGAGTGATGCTTTAGTTATTATTACAGTCAACTTCTCCTCTATGCGTCTTGATGCATTCTGTACTAGAAGAGTGGAAGCAGTAGACATTCGATTTGATAATAATGTGAGTAATAGTAATAACGGCAAGTCGGATTTAATCCTTTCACAATGGTTTGTCGGGAGGATTGCATCACGATGATGAGGGGTACTACTTACTACTCAAGCTAATACGTACGTCTCGCTATAAAACTTGTGCATTAACAATGTATATCGCGATATACACCGAAATGGTTTGATGCTTGATGGAATATAAATTTTATAAAATATTTAAGATATTACTTTGTAGCACGCAAATTAAGACGATAAGTAGGAGAAACATACAAAGCATGCTTAGGCAGCTGTATTTAATTTATCACAAAATATAAATACGCTTTCCTCATTCTTTGCACGGCTCTTTCTAATCTAATACCTCTCTCTACTATTTATTCATGTAGGTTTATTGGATCTGAGCTTTTCGGTGGGATGGCAAGGAAAGAAAGAGAGACTTTAATTACTCTGCTCTCCAAGTCCTCCTTCTTCAATTCTTCACTAGATGAAAATTGTATTTCATCATCACTTTATTTCATTATATATTTAGAATGTAAATTACTTCATCGATTAAAGAATGCGGGGAAGGATGATGACGACGTCTTGCAATTAATGTTCATAATGGGCAAGCCTCACACAGTGAGCCAATTTAAAAATAGTAATAAGGATGGTAATTGTTGCAATGTCGTTGGAATGGAATGAATGAAACATGACGTGGTAATATGCCATGTTAACATGAAAACTTGTGTGTGCATGCAGGTACGTAAGTACCCGGGCGTATTTAATGTCTATTTATTATCCTCCCTGCATAGGTACATCCATTATTTGTATGCATGTTAAACGCTAAACGCGCATGGAAATATTCATCCATGTAAAATTAGGATCTCATTTGGTAGCAAATAGAATTTACCTTGAGCCCATTCATTTTACAGTGTGCGCTGCTCTCCTGGTTTTTTCGTCTTGTGAGACATCCAATCTGGTTGCAGAGCAGCAATTTTGGGGGATATTATACAAGTGATTACGACGAGAGTGTGTAACAATCAGAGAGGATGAAATATTATAAGATTAGAGGAGAGAAATGAAAAGACTGATGATGATGTGGTCGCAGGAGTAATAGCAGTAGCAAGAGCAGTGATTTTTTTCTCCGTAGAATGAGTTTTGCCGGAGGATAAAAGAATAGAAAAACGCCTGTGTGTGATCATATGCAAGTTGTTATGTAATGTATATATATGAAGGTAAAAATGATCTCAAATTTGTACTTTGCCGATGATGATGTGAGTGAGCAAGTGATGTGCCTGCCATGAAATGCAATGCGGCTTCTGTCGCCACAGCGTCTTCTTTTATCTCCTTTCCCTTCCCAAGAGCGTCAGACATGTCATGCATACGAAATTGAACAAAAGTCGTGGTGGTTGTGGTGGAAGGCGACGGAAAAACAATTGTAACTTTATACCATTTCAAAGATACATAGACCATATATTATGTAAAGGTGTATAAGAGAAAGATGTAGTCATGAATGCATAAATACTTATGAGCTACTTTTTTTAGGTTTCATATTAAAGACAAAAAATGTTTCAAACTTTTTTTCATTGTTTTTAGATCTCTCAAAATCTAATAGTTTCTCGATGACTTAACAAAGCACTGCAACTGCACTAGTCTCACAGGCTAGTAACTAGAAAGACTTGGCAAGATGAATTTCTACCGTAGTTCATCACCATCACGAACCACAAATCTGTTATTATAACTTCACAAGTGCGTCCACCTTCTTTTTACTCACCATCAACATCATCAGTCGCATCGATACGGTAGTCGTAAATCTATTCAGGACTTTAGCGTAAACGAGGAAATCAAGCTGAAGTAGCTTGCCTTCATGAAATCTGGGTGGAATATTCGTTAAGCTAGTCTTGTTAGTTGTGTGGCAGTGCAAGTGAAATTAGATAAAAAATGAGTAAAAAAAGAACATTACCCATATACCTGTAGGATCTTCATGGTCTTTACCAAGATTGGTATTTAGTAGTGGTGATAAGCTGTTATTGTAACTCTTAGCATCTTTTCAACAGCGGTTCATAGGAAAAGGTAATATGCACATAGCCAGTAGCAAATGCATATATTACGGACGAGGAGGCTGTGTTGTTGTTGGTTCTTGTTGTGGTTCTTGTTACAGCTCCTGACGATAATGTTTATGGTGGCTTCTGACTACAACTTATGCTGTATGTCTTTTATCTGCTCAACCGTAGAAGCTTAATCCATTGTTCATTATTTCCCACTGTTTAAAAATGCAAAACTACTTGGAAGACAAGCCAAGTAAAGTTTCTGTACTAAATAAAAAACTGAGAGAATAGAATCAACCCTCCTGTTTTCTTTCGAAAATGTAAAGTAAACCAAATGAGAGAATTACACGATCATGAGAGCCAAAGTTACAATGTGTGTATGTTAGAAAAGTAGAGAGTTAATGTAAAATAAATACAGCTCAAGAAAGAGAAAGAATTGAATGAGGAAGGACACGAACGAAAGAAGAGCAAAGCATTACTTACGATTATCTCGAGATATAGCATAATAATAATAATAATATACAATAGTAAATCAAGATACTGCGCTGTTGCTGATGCTGATGATGATGATGATGATGTTGGTACAATGTGTGTTTTCACAAATGGCTCTAGGTCATTTTCCATCAGAAAAGTTTTTTAAGGTGTGGCAACACCGCTTTTTAGCTCAATTAATTTTTTGATATGAAAATTCAGTGGAGATCAAACATGTTACGCGTACAGAAATGAGCACACACATCGAGACAGTTCGGATTGATGATGTACTCTGTAAAAGGGTTTTGTGGAAATTACTGCACAATAATACCTATGCATCGTCTTCATCTTCATGATCATCATCATTCTGCTTATCTATCGCTTTTGTTGTTACATGAGCCGTGCACCGTGATCAACGTCGTCGTTCTTGTTGACGACGCTTTTGGGGAGTATATAGCCTCGCTTCAGTACTGCAACACAATTGTGTATCTGCGGTAGCACTAATACTTCTGGCTCTCATCATCATGTTGTTAGAAGATGTAAACATTGAAACACGTACCGTGTTGGCCACAGGCAAAAAACCGTAAGCACCTTGAATTATTATATTATGCACCAAAAATGCTAAAAAGAAGAGAGGGGGAGAAGAGAGGAGCAAAGAATCGCTGTAGATATTACAATTTATGGACAGTTGAGCTTTGCCTTTTTCTCCATAAAATTAACTGTTATCAGCATATTGATCTGTAAAAGCTAAGAGAAGCGCACTGATAACTCCTATTCAGTTAAGGGGAACATCAATTGTAACATGATATGATACCTAAATGGACTTTTAGCTGCATGCTTCAACTCCTATATAAACCTCTTGCATGAATAATATTTGTATCTGTGTAGAAATATGATGACTTTGATGATGATGTGAGTTGTATTGATAGGCTCAGTTAATAATGGTGATAAAGAAGTTTTCCCTTCTTTTGACGTACACCACAACATGCATTCAAATGGTCAATGTTTATTACTTTCTAAAAATTATTATTATTACAGCTAAACGACTGCATTGGAAGAGGTTCCCTCCTTAAAAATCAAGTAACACTTGAACAACTGAATGCATAATGCAAAGCCTATTAAATTATTGCTTACCAACCGTCAATACCTGGTATCGTATTTTCTTTCACGATGCAGTAATTTTATTATTGTAAATCTATCCACTTGAAGGAATCCCAGGAAACCAGTGGAAGTCATTGCCTTGTAATAAAGATCATTTTGGCACATTTACTCGCGGCTGCACAGAATGATGTACGCAATAGCAAATGGCCATACCATTACTTAGTGTTTCTTTTTGCATTAAACTACAACATCAAAATTAGACAAAATTGCTGTCTTGCTCAACCGACATCATTTAAAGTTTATATGTGTATTTATTGTGATGGTGTTAAATGCACGAAATGTTGGCGATCACTGTTATTTTGTTATGCAATCCATTTCATGGTAATTCCCGTTGTTAACGTGTAAAAATGTTCATGATAAATATTTATATGTGCACTAAATCAAACAAACGGGTTTTTGTAGAGATTTCCCTTTCATGTTTTGTCTCTCTTGTACATCTTAAATGCAGGTCGAGATTTAATATTGCTAAAAATCATTGTTAGCAGCTGCACGTCTTCTGTTACATGCTGTGTTCCATGCTCCATCGAAAATGATGCAGAATGACGAATGCTCAAATTAGCGAAATGTCAAATGAAGTGTTGGAATACAGATGAGACTGTTTAAATGACAGGACTGGTAATTACATCTACAGATAGAGGCAATTATTTCGTTTTCTTCTCAATTAATTAAGACTGCCAATGAAGTTGATTAAGTCTCACCTCACCCATTTATTTACCCAGGGGCGTTTATCCTTTATTTCATCATCGCCCATTCATTTGCAATGACTGGGCACCTTTTGTTTTGCACACTTAACATCAATTGATGGATTGCTACATAAGAACATGTAAATAATAATGTGTGCTGCACATATCCAAAAGGGAAGAGATAATTTGAACATCATTATATTTATGATTGCTGAAACAATGCCTTTTGCCATAACATATGGATGTAAATTCTCTTTGATCAGTGTAGTGGCCTGCTTGTTCAAAATTGATCGATGTCTCCTGTACTCATTAGTAATGGCTTCAATTCAAGTGTGGAAGAAGAGGTGAAGTCATAAAAGTGTAATTTGCCATGAGCGCGTATTCTGATTGATTGGATGTTGCTATGATAATCCTGCAGCAGCATAAGATTTTAGAGAAATATGAAGTGCAGGAAAGTTGGATAATAACTAGACATGCGTAGCCATGTAGCAAATACACGGTTTGTAATCATTATTAGAAGGACGAGATCATTTTTCAAGAGAGCTACCACTTCAACGTCATCTTTTCTAGACTAGATCACAAATCACTCCAGCCATCATCATAATTTCAGTGTTGTTCTTGTGCAAATTTCATCTTGTAATTTATGATGTGACCAAAGATCATTTGAAAAAGGCGATGAGGGGTTGTTGTTGTGTGTACAAGAATTCACAACTTGCTGCATAATAACATAATAGCAGAAAGTCAAACGATGAGGATAACTACTTCAACAAAGAATTCACAACTTGTCAAACACAACCCTACCCTTCTAAATCATCTTCGCATGCAACCTTTAATTATAAATTAAAATCAATTGAAAAATTAACAATTAATATCATATGCGCGGAAATGAGATATGTCGTGTTTATTAATTTTTTCAAGTTTGACCCCATAAATGAGACTTTGGTATTCAATGATACGCTTGCATTAGCACTTATTTTGCTTTTATGAAATGAAATTAAGGTGTGTGGAATTTTATGCAAGTTTTGTTAATACGCGTAGAAGTTGCAGACTATATGTCTACTAGAGAATATTGGCATTAAAGTGGTAAGACAAAATTACATTGACATGCTTTTTCTCTTTATACAACATGAAGTGAACCGTTGTTTTATGAAAAAAGGGGTTAGCTCATTTTTTCTGTGAGTCACTGACTTTTACAAAAATTCATTGGACTCAGTGCCGCTGCCAGAATACACAGCAAAGGAATGACAACGTAATAAAAGTTTTTTCTTCTTAATCTCAAATCATCTCCCAACGTGGATCGTGTCATTCACTTTGGGAAGTAGACTGCTTATGAAAAGTAGAGAAAGTTTTTTTTCATTATGATTATGTTGAATGCATTATACTCATGTCGCGAATCCACAATAATGTGAAGGGAGGATAGTGGGCTTGGTATTATGTGGTCTTATACATAGAGTGGAAACATTATTATGTATGCATATAGGAAACTAAGACCTACCTCGGTAGACTATTTATTCATGATGATTTTACAACATCGCCCTCTCCTTCGACAAAAGAGCTTCTTCCTCCTTCCCTTTTTTACTTTTAGCTCCTTCTACTCTCATTTCATCTCACTTGGATCTCTATTACCTATTTCTCCAAGAGTTTCTCTCCAGCGTGATTACTGCAGCCATGCATGCACTCTGTAAATATATTGATGGAAGAGAGAGATGCGGAGAGGGAGAGAGAGAGTGCTGGAAGGCTAGAGAGAAAAGGCTGAGAAGACTGGATTGAGTAATGAAACTAAACTCCTCGTACCACCACCACAGCGAGTGTAAGCTCGCCTTGGGAATAATAATGAACGCATTCAACAGGAGGGCTGACAGTGATATTTATTGATGATTCCCGTGGAGAAATGTGACTCGAAGAATTCGTCACCAGTAGTTGTGGTATGCGTGGCGTATACATTACTCTTGCTTCTGTAAAACTAATGCAATCCATATACATATGTTGTGTTTACTATTTTTAAAATAGGGAAAAAGTTCGTTGATTTTGGTTGCACTATGAAAGTTGTTCACTTCGATGAAATAAACATTATCAGACTTTCGGAACGTAGGGTGGGAAATTTATGGTTTTGAACGTTTCATCATCATTTTATGTTAATCTCAATAAAAGCTTATATTGTAGCACGGTTTTGGTATCTCAATGATCTGATTATTCTATGATGACTAATTCAAATAAGCTCGTAAAAGTGTTTGTATTATATTCGTAAACCGTGATTGCTGTTTATAGCTATTGTGGAGTTTGCAAGAATTGTTCTTTTAATGGGATTTTTAATTGCGTAGGATTAATTACGGAATGAATTTATATGAATCTTATTTTACAAAATAATACTTTCATGGAAAGTAAACAAAGTATAATGTGTCCTCATGTAAATTCAGGCACATATTTATTTTCTACGTTGATGTTTTCTGATGTACAAATCTAGTGAAAGAAGTCATTAGTTGAGATTGACTCATGTATGCAAACCTCTGTAAATACTCTGGAATTTGCAGAATTTTATATTCCTAGCGGCGTCTCATGTTATTTTTAGGCGTACTATTTTTCCGCACATTTCTGGGGTATCTCACAATAATACGATGACCAGTCTCTTTTTTTTTTGTCTGGATAGATAGGTGTTTCCAAATAGACATATTTGCGGTCGTATAGTCATGATTTTTCCATAAACCTATTATACATCTGAAATGAGAACGGCACGAGTGTGTAATATTCATAAAATATCACACAATCTCCCACCCCCACAACTTCACTCTTTTCATACCTTCATCTTCATGCTCGCCGTACGGACTTCCTATTACTCCTTCCTTGAAAGTTGAACAATGGAAAGAGATAACGTCATCTCATTAATGAAAAAAATATTTGGGATCATCCTGCGTGCCATGAGTAACGCAAGCCAAGTGTGTATTATGTAGTAATATTTATAATGCAATGTAATGTGGGCTCTGTTCCACACTATAAAAATCACTCCCCCGTCAGCAAGCTCAGCTCATCCAACCGTCATACCGTATCTACTTATATTACATCGCTCTCTCTCTATACAACATTTTAGACAAATATATACCTACCTACGCACTTTATATTATTTCCTTTTTTCCTCCACCACACCACTCTCTTTCTCTTCCCCCTTTTCTTCTTTCCTCTTCAGAATCCCTATTATTTTCTCTGATTCTACTTTCTACCACTTTTACTCTTCTACACTATCGCCACCACTAACTCTGCTGGCACTCTCTCGATCCTTTCTTTTCTCTCCCACAAATATGGGTTTGGGTAAACGCGACACTATACACAGTCAACTGTATGAATCTCGAAAGAGACAACGAAACGTCCGATTTATTTTTGTGTGTCTCATCGTCATCGTCGGAATCACTCCCCGTAGCATCTCAGCATCACACTGTGTCTTCCCAACGTTGCTTGCTACGACATTTTGTATTTTTAGATGGAGACTGTTCTTAACACGGGAATATTTAGTACTTTCGTTTTATACATTATGCAGCATAAAGCATGCCTCGTTGATGTGAAGAATGGTTTTAAGATGAATGTCTGTCTATAAACATATTTTCCAAGAAAAGGAGTGTTCACGTTGGTCTTCATATTTAATAATATGAATGGAAGCAAAATTTCAGCTCACACATCATTGTACACAATTATATGAGACACCCTTTATTTTATACAATCGCGTGTGGGAGTGAACTATTCAAAACAGTTACCTTTTTATTCATCTTTTATAAATGATGAAGTATTTATACTTTCTAATACACTTTGCGCTCTGTGCCGTTTCTGAATTATGAAGACACGGTCGTCGGGTCCGTAGAGAGTGTGTGTGTACTTGTTTTGTCATGGTATATGGTACAAAATGGAATAACACAGACTTACCAACCTTCTTTTACATTTAAATTCAAATGCGGAAACTACATTTTCCACACTACAGCTTTATTTTATATATTATATGCCTTATTTCAGGATGCTTTCAGGAACGAAGAACTACTTTTTTTGGTTTCTGTGGTGGTATGTACGAACATCCATACATATGTATGTATAGAATTCGGTGAAAGAACGTGCTTTCTCAGGCAAAGTTTAATCGCCATGTGTAGCCGGTATTCTTTCACGAAACAAATACTTTTCTTCTATTCCCATTTCTTCTTTTATCTTCCTTTCATTTCCTCTGTTCTTCCTCCACCTACATCCTTTTTTGCACTCTATTCACCAGGGTGTCCTGCCCTGTCCGCCAGATAATATACTGATTCATGTATTGCACAGTAGTTGCTCGATTTTGCTTAAGTAATTCGTAGAAATCGTACACCAGTCAAATTATACAACCTGGAGGATCATTTTTCAAGGCGTGAGGAAGTCGACCTAGCAGACAGGAAAAAATTCGCTTGCTCCACACTACAAGAATGCCTTTCTCCCGTACTCCCCCTTTGAAAAGCGTGGAAAGATTTATACGTTCATATTTCAAAGTTAGGACGGAACAACTGTATAAAAATTAGGTAGACAGGCCTACTTCCGCTCTATTCAATTCTGTGCGTGTATTTCTTGGGTGCCTATTTCAATGTCGACAGCGCCACAACTGCTACAAATTTACAAGCATAAAAGATATATGTGCTGCTGACACAATCATTTGCTGAAGGACAATTGTCGTAACTACGCGGAGCTTTTGTTTTCTTCTTTTACATTTGCTGAATGAATGAAATTTCACGTCTTTGTCTCCTGGCTTGTAGTCATTTTAATGTGCATTTGTGCCTGTCTACACGTTTGTTTTTGTTTTGTCCGTACTATCTTTAGAAAGTAATCACATATATACCTTCGCGTTATCTACGAGATGAATTTCTACACAATCACATTACCCTTTCCGCTTTAGTATCATGGAGTACACAAAGTGAAAGTTGATGTCGTCTACGAGTGAGCTCATTTTAATGCACTTCGGATTCGTAGTGAAAGTGCCGAGTGGGTGGAAAGCCTGTTAATCATAATGAAACTGAAAACGAGCCATTGAGGGAGAGAAGTGGCTCAAGAATGCTGTTGGATTAGTGTATATTATTATGCGTGTGTTTACTTGAATGTAAGCCTTTGATAGCAAAAAGTCCGCTTAAATTTTCTCTCATGAAAGCGGAAATGATATAAAGTTATTTTGAAATTGATAATGGAGAAGGTGAGATGGTTAAATTCATCAATTAACTGCTACACGCTATTTGCCACACAGTACAGCATAAACGCCACCCAACTTGTCAACACAATACTCTCGCTACAGTGAAAGCTGTTCGGTGTTTTGATTAGCAAAGTGCACAGTCTATCTGTATACTTGTTTGATCGAGCCATACGCTTGCGATATGTATCATGATCATGATGGAGTACTATTATGAGTACAAAATAAAGGGTGCGCTTAGGTTTCACGATTGCTGGAGAAAATTGAATATTTACATTCGATATCAAACGCGATAGATGTGACGTGGATATGAGCAGCTTTTGAAGAGGAGAAACGGTTTTATGACTCTATTATTAACGGTAACAAGCAGTAAACTTCTTCACCGTCCTTTTCCCACTCTCACTCAACCGTCGAAAAATTGTTTCCACATGCACTGCAGGGATATATACACGAGTGAAACGTAACACGTTTGTTGTATGTGTAGATACTTGCTTGCAGAGGATAATGACATTGTTATTTCGAGAACTTCATTTCTGATACACCTATTATTAGACATTACAAAGTACCTGATCTGATTGTAATAAGCGTTTGCTAGCCAATGTACTGCATATAGTGGTCTGCATTTGGGTCTTCTCCTGTTTCTGTCACATTTATATTAGACCATTATCATATTGATATAATGATGGGATGAGTATCAGCAATAGTGAGGGAATATGCCATTGTCCTTGTATTGTTGGTTAAATATATCAAAACCAAGCATACTTTAAAACATTGATACTTTCATTTTACACTGCCTGTCGTCATTCTACTAAATAATGCACTTTAGAGTATAAAATGAAAAATGAAGCAGGGAAGCTAGATTTGTGTGCATACTTATGTACATTCCACCCAACTACCTCATTCAGTATTTTCCCCATCGTCTCCTCTTTACCATGATGATGGCAGTAATTGGCCACTCTCAGAGCATAATTTCCTCTCATAACTCATGCATGACTGAATTTCCACTTCCTGTCCTCTCTTGAGTCTCGTGAATGTGTGCATGGCTGAAGTCAGAGGTTCCAGCAGCTCAATGTTTGAGTTCCAGCAGCATTCATGGTTATAGATTCTCCGGTTTCCTTCCTTTGTTCCAAAACTAAGAGTGATTATTACTGACTGCAACCAACAGCTTTATGATGATACAGCGCTAGCCGTCCGTCCATCTTTTTCACCCAAAATCATTTAGCCTCCCTTGAAATAAAGAAGGTGCTTACTTAGAGTTTTTGGCAATTTTTTTGCCCTCAGTCTTGGCAGTCGTGTACATCAATTGCCTAATTGTAGCTTGAAGCTGGTATTTTGGACTCAAATGTTTATGTTTTTATTATACTTTCTTTTCTAGTCACAATTTTTCATGCTTTACAAAATCACACGACATGTTTACCTACATTCACTTTTTAATCTCAATTTTGCGATTATTTTATTTGCACTTCATTTTTTTTTTCAATTAAAGCAAGCATTACTACTTGCGAAAGATAATGCGAGCAGTTTTGTCGTCTTTTATAATTACTTGTATTCTATATAATTTTAATTATTCCACGGTATTCCCTCCCATCTTCTTACTTCAGTTACTTCATTTTCTAATTACTTCTTCATTATCCTTGATCACATACAATACAATACAATACCCATAATACAATTCTGCTCATTCAATTATTCTGCTTTGTTGCGACTGCATTCACATGTGCATCCTTGTAAAAATCTGGTGATTTTTCCAGCTAAATTCTTTGTTTTATAGCATTTAGATTTTGGTCAGTTGAATCACTCATTTGAAAAATCCTTGAAGACAGCTTATTGGAAAGTGAATGCTGTCAACCAAAAAAACCTGAAACTGAAAGTAAGCTATACTGTTGAAATAATGTAAATCTCTTGGTCGAGAAGGGAATTGAGACAGTTAAATGACAGACTGTCTTCAAAACAAATTTTTTATTATAAAAATGTCTGCGTCAAAATAATCACTGGAGGCATGCATGCAATGATGACATATTATTTCTCATCGTACTCTTAATGGCATGTGTGTTACATAGAACATCATCCCACCCCAAGACATGTTTTTTCACCCATTGTGATTAGAAACCATTCAGAAAGAGGAGAAGTCATGCAACGCTCTCACGAAAACTTTGATTCAAAAGATGGAACGTATGACGAACCCAAAATATTAGGGAGTTAACAAAATAGGTTAATGTATTACACATTTTCTCAACCATGTCGACGATGAAAGGTGGAACGGATGTTTTAAAAATTACGCTGTATCATCACTGATTATTATTCTGATAAATAAATACGTGCACGCAGGCAAATTGAGCAAGCACTAGAGAACTGTATGTCTGATAAGCTGATTATATACTATAATGACGCTATACATGCGAAGGTTCCATTCAAATTCATTATTTTCTGGCTGTCTATTTTGTCGTTGTCATACTGCCAACGTGGTGGTTAAGGACAATGTTATGGAAGAGTTAATATGAAGCAGGTTCTATTCCAAAAAATCACTAATCTATTTTTTATATCTAAGGATGGAAAATGTGTAATCAGCTTGAAAGCAACAGGCACCTGGAGATACCAAAAATAAAATGGTTGCCTATACTGGCTGCGCTAGAAACGTGTCCTATGACCTTCCTGGTTTGAAAAATTAATTTCATTTATACTTTTTCCTGGAACGAGTTTTTCCTTCCCCATTTTCTTCCGTAAATGAGGAGGATATAGAGCGCAAAGCGAGGAACCCAAAAGACACCACAGGATGTGACTGGATTTTCAATGCATGCCAATGCTCGCTTTCTTCGTATATGTACTCTACAGAGAAGAGAAACGTCTCGTTTATGCATGGGATTATTGGAGTGTCATAAAATTTTAAGTACTTTCTAGGAAGAGTAAATGAGAAATGGTATGAAACAAGTAGGATATTTCATTTTCCATTTCCTTCTTCTCCATTCAATTTACTCGGACGTGTGTTTATTTGGATTTAGGAAGTTTAAAAAAGAAGAGGAAGAGGAGACTAGAGTTTGCCGCGGAGAAAAGAGAGAGGGGTTTACTTTTCTAAAGCATTTAATTGAATTTAGCATTGCTCCTCTTCCTTCGCCTCACTTTTATTCTGGTCAGACGCGTGTTTCCCTCTGTATATCTATGTCGCTTGTATTTATTCAATATGATGAATAATATAATGGAGGCGAATACTTCTACAGGGAATGAATACAAGCAGAAGAGAAAAAGAATAAAAGGGCTGAACATGCCCTGGACATTTTTTCTTCTTAAAAGGCAACTCTAACCAAGTTCAAGTCAGAGGGATTAGGGAGGCGTATGAATTACGACAAAAGAAAGCGTAGACACGAAGAAATTTTCCTTCAGAGCTGTAACAGTTGAATTGGAGGGATTTAAGAGGAACACACAGGCTCACAGAGAAAGCAGTATCTGTGAAACACTTGTTCCCTCCACAATCATTTTTTGCTTACATGCGAGTATCTACTCTGCATGTACAGAACAAACCATACCTACTATACAACACCGCCTTGGCTTCCAACCATACCACCACCACCCAACAGTCATTCCTGTTATTATTATTGCCGCTACCACCTCCACCAATATCACTACTACTATACCAAATGCTCAATTATTATTATTTGAGACAAAAGAAGGGAGAAGATCAGATCACTTTCTATCACGTTCGCTCTTTTTTTTCAGTCAGTTCTAGAGGAGCATTCATATCTGCGTTTGTAGAAGTTGAGGCCATGTAAATATGTACACTGCTGCAGCATAACATAAAACAATATAATAACCAATGGATATTTATGTATACATGTAGACTTTTATACAATTCAAGCATACACTTGTATCGCCACTGCTTTCACTTCACTTTCCCTCTCTACTCATCACTTTGCCTCCCATAACATGCCATTTTTACTCGTTTCTTCCTCTCCCTCTGCTTCTCTTTCCCCGTCCCAAACTAGCTACCTTAACTCTGGAAAATTGCCAAGCAAACACACAAGAGATTTGCTATTTTGTTGACTTTTCATGATTCCTCCATGAAAAAATCTATACGTGTTGTACAGCATCATGCACGAAGGGAAGCAACAAATATTAGCTTTTTTGCCGATTTCGTGCTCACTCACGTACTTATACTCCGATAAAAGCTACCAAGCATACAGAGACGCCGTTGTTCCGATGAAACAAAATGCGTTGTTGCTCATTTGTGGTCAGAAATCATCCCAATTTGTTGAAACTCCAGAATCGGCGGAAAAAACTGTTCCTTCAATTCGGATGTGTAACTTTACGTTATATTCTCTTATTTTCCTTTTCTTTTTTTGTTTATATTCCAACAACTTGGAAAGCTCTAATTCCACTGCGTGCAATATGCTCCAACGAAAAAGACGAGTGGTGAATAGAGGAAAAACCAGGTTTTTTTTCGTTAAGCTGAAGTAATGTCGTTGTAATGTGGCATGATAAAAGAGCTTGTAAGTTTGCTTGTTCACTGTTGATTGAGTTTGTAAAACATTTTGTATGGCACCAGCACCACCATCCTGCCACGAGTTGAACCGCTTTTTTTCTATTTCTTTCAATTACTGACGAATAAAAGGATTTGAGAGTGAAGACTCACTACTTCCTTACATGAAGATATATATAATGCATGCGCTTTTTTTTTTGTTTCAAGACGAGAGATTTTTTCATAACGATTCCTAACAAGAAGTTGATGTGATGCGTTGTTTTTGTGAAATTCAATATTCTAGTCACAAAAGAGTGTCATTTGATGATATACTTTATTCACACGCTGTTGACACAATCCTAAATGTTTACTGTCGGCAACAACAACGGCAACATTCAAATGATTCTTTTCTCGCCTTTTTTAACGAGCAGGAACGTACGGGATAACATATAAAATACATAAATTTAATGCGTTTCTAAATAAGCAAGTGCAAAGTTTCTTTTGTAAAGAACATTTTCAATTGTTGAGAGGTCGTTGTGCATTATGAATACATGCATGCGTAACATATACTCTTCACTTTAGAAGAACTATATATATTTCTGCATATTGGCAAGTAGAGTGCACCCATTTTTCCCTCACTTCCTCTTCTACAAAGTGTGTTTTCAACAACAACCAAAATGGATGGATGGTGGTGGTGATGGTGGTAGTGGCGGCGAAGAATGAATGGAAGGATTTTTCAAAGCTTTGTAAAAAGTCTCTTTATTTTTCTATTCCCTGGTGGTGGTGAGTGGAGTTGTGCACATACCTACTTACTTTTTTTCGAAGTATAGCCTCCCAACTTTTCTCTATGAAAAAAGTGAGCATGAACAAACCGAAATGTGCAAGATGTTACTTGGTTGCTTACCTTGTTTCTTCATTTTCTACTGGTAATAGCTTGAATGTATAGACATAAAGAAGTAGGTGATATACTTTTTAGTGGGCTTCCACCGCCAGAATTGTACATTTACATTTTTTACTTTTCCCGTAAGAAAAAGGAGATGGATAGATGGATGTTTCTGTTGTGCTCAAATAAAAGTGTATAAGGATGGGAGTAACGACGCTTGTTAGTGAGTTGTTGGTAGAAGAGAGAGAGAGAGAGAGAGATTGAGTGGTGCTGTGTTTTTATACGACTTACTTTTACACATTTATGTCGGTGTGCTAAAACATGATGTAGTTTCTTCCTTTTAGTCTAGTAAAGTAAGAGAAGAAAAAACTAAGTTGAAGGAGTTTTCGGGGATGTGGGTAGTGCTAAGCATGGAAGCGGTGACAGTTGCCATTACACTGGGCCTCTGTCTTTCTCCTTTGTTGCATGTTGTCCGAGTTGAACAAAGTAGCAATAGTCCGTTTCTCTGGTCTTCATTCTCCTCAGGATGCACCACTGCAAAGGCAAGTAGCGGTGGTGGTGGCGAGAGTTTTTGAGTCAGTTCACAGAAGAAGACTTTTTGAAGCACTTAATCTGTGTTTTCCGTTCCCCTAATGTATACAACTAGTTTGTCCATCACCGCTTTGTTTTCATCGTCGGTTTGGTGGGTGAAGAAGGATATGTTAATGCGGGTTTTGTGCAACTTTGCCTACTTATCAACTTCTCCGTATGCTTCGATGACGACGAAAAGAAGGGAAGACTGAGAAACATATAAAGAGAAAGAGTGAGAGCATCGTGGCAGCAACGGTGGTGGTGATCGTGTCGTAATGGTAGCGATGTGGGTGATGCTTACGCAATTACTGTGCTCCAAAAAAGCAGCGGCAGTGGTGGTGGCGTGTAAAACAAAAACAAAAAATGAGAGAACAGCATCGGTTTTTTCTCTTTTCTTCAGCTTTTCAACTAATGATGCACGAGTCAGTCTGCTTTCCTCAAAACTTTTCCAAGTTTATTACGAAAGTATAAAGCTATCGAAACGTAACTTTAAGCGCTTACCACAGTTTTAATGGAAGAAGAGTACAATCTACATTATATCTTATGTATTACAAGCTATAAAATGCAGTCACGAAGGATATATAGAGATGGTACATTTTAAGCTAAAGAACAAAGAATAAAAACTTTTTTTCTGCCTGCTTCCAATAATGTCTTTCTGGAATCTTAAAAAAACATCTGTGGATTTCATTGTGCTACACAGATCAGGAAGCAGAGAAATCCGTTTCATGTATTTACTTACCTTTCCACAAAAAAAAATTAGAGTTTTTTATTGTTCTCAAAGAAGTGTCACTGCTATTATTGGTCAACAGTGGTTACGGTATGTAGTCTCCATTTAATAGGAAAAAGGCTTAGTATACGTAATACACTGTAATTTTTTTCATGTAATGGCAAAGGAAAGCCACTACTGTAACTTGACATAAAAATGGAACAACGGACAATGTTTATTATTTGTAACATCCTTTCTCTCACACCAGTCCTTTCCCTTTAAACTTTATTATTATTATTTATTTCGTTGTTATCCTGAGACTAGACAATTTTTGTTGCATTTCACTTCCCCCTATAAAAGCTATATACTTAGATCCACTTTAAATATTATAATATGTCACTTGTTTCTTCACTTGTTGTGGTAACGACTGAACATTAATTTTTCTCGCTTTCACTAGTAGCTGCTCTCATCGTCCTCTCTCCAGCTACCATGGCAGTAAAAATATGCAACTGAATCTGAAGTTATACTTATAGCACCCATTTGGGTGCTCAGTGCTCACCCTCTATCTGTGTGGAGATAGCATAAGGAAAAAAAGTTTGTCGCGTTTTTGTTTCATACAGTGAATATGATGATAATAATATTATTATGTATGTATGTAATATGCAGTTTGTTAGTTGACTGAGAATGAAGAAAATGCCATACATATTCTGCTTTCTCCTGCCTTTATTGTTGTTCATGAAACTAAGGGAAAACAACGTTTATATGCTCGTTCCTCGTAACTGTATCTCGTTATAAAGCGATATTTTTCTTGTCCTTGTTCCGACTATTTGAATTTTTGGTTTCCTTATCCGTAATGTAATAAACACAGGACAACAGCGGAGGCATATAGGGGGAAATGTTCTCTGTTCCTTCTTCATCATCATCTTTTTCTTCACTTTCCATCTCTTCCATTCGCTTCACTTGGTATTATTATTCTTGTTCCAGTGACTTCCTGCATCTTATTTATATGATAAACTTTTACTCTCGCACGATAATGTTGCTGGTGTGAGTCAGTTTCCATGGTATGCTAACAACATCATCCCATGAGCATTAAATATCAAAAAGAAATACATACCTACGTGAGTTTCTGGTGGATTTTTGCAAAAGGAAAAAAAAACCGTAGAGACAAGCTAACTTTTATTCATCACATCACCATCATCAGCGTTATTCTACACGGAGCATTTCATTTTTCATATTATTTCTGAAACGGACAAACAAAAAGGATTCTAGCATATTCTTACTTAGTGCTTACACACAGCTTCTGATTCTCTTTCTGTTGTGACGGGCTATACAGTGACTTGTCAAAATGATGTCCTTTCCAAACATTTAAGTAGTTTTCCTGAAACAATGGATTTCTAGAGCATGTACAGCATGCTTGTGTGCTTATCATGTTTCCGTTACTGTTGCACAACATGTATGCATTGTGTACTAAAGTTGCTAAATTTGGCACGGTGGAAAATCCTAGATAAAATGCTTTTTTCCTTTATTTTTTGCGCGTACTGCTTAGGTGGACGGTTTCATCTTCATTATGACATCTTATTATTATGATCCCATGTAGAATTACGTTTTACAATGCTCATTTCGTATTTAAGTGCTTACATTAGTATGAGCTTATAATTTTACATAGTTTACCTTACCAAAAATGTTTAAATGACTGTACTTTATGTGCAATATGTAACATTTGCTAGGCACTGACAACAACGCACTGGCACTCAAACTGATGACGATTGAGAATGGATGAAAGAGAAGAAGCCATTACTTCCCTGTTCTTTCGCTACATTGTGTGAAATGTTGCAGAAGAAGGGAAAAAATGGAATCGCTGCGATGTTTATGGCTGTTGTGAGATTTTGAGCCTTCATGTGATGCATGAGAATTCCTTCAAGAGAGAGAATTCATCATATAATGTTCCTCTGAATGGAACAAAGAGCACGTAGATGATGATATTACAGTAGACGCGTCATTCCATAATAATTTCTAGAGATGCATACATATTATTTCCATTTATGATTTTCTAAGAGTTGCAGAAAATAACATGATATGTATGTAGCGTGTGCTTTTCTAGCAGAATTCGGACAGAGTGAAACATTTTGAATGGCTAAAATTCGATTTTGAGTTCATTGTTTCTCATTCCGTTCTTGACTTGTCAATGTGAAACATGTATTGAATGGGTTTATTTGAATGACACGTGATTGGAGGAAAAGATGATGAACAAGAAAGATAATCATAAAAGAAAGGGAGCATATGGATGATTTAAACAAATCAAATTACTGCGTACGATCTAATGATAACGTTGTGTATACCATGTCACAATCAACTCAATCGAAATTACGTGATTCCCATAGTGGACCCTTTGCAGCTCGATAAAAATCAAAGATATTTTATTCTAGTGAAAATGACTTCACCCCTAAAGACAAGAAGACACCAACTCCACACAGTTCATGTATCTTATCTCGGTCATGACAACACGAAAAACAGATGTAAATATATAAATTAGACGAGTTGTGTGTACAGATATTTCCTTACATCCTCGAGACACTACAAATTTCTACATCATTTCTGTAGAAACGTAATGATATTACATGCATACATACATATACGCATATAAGCCGTTGTGCAACCATTGTTTCGACATGATACGTCCCCATATCCCCAAAAGCAAATCAAAGCTCCTGCTGCTTCCACTGACATTTCAAAGTACATGAAGTATAAAAATTCCATTATCTTAATGGTTGTACGTCAGAACATCCAGTAATTGGAGAAGAGAGATGATATAATGGAATACGATATTATGCGTACGCCGACATCCATAATATATTTTATTATAATGTTTCAAACTACATATAAACATGCATATATACATACTCATTGTCTGTCCGTATGATGTATAATAATAAAAAGTATTATCATTATTATTATTATTGTTTTAGGCATTTTCTCTCTGTTGCACATTAGAGGGGAAAAAGAGAGCTCGTGGTAATAGGTACTTGTTCTTTTGTTTATGTACTAGAGTAATTGTTTTGTAGTTGGAGACATAGAAATATGATTCATGATGGTCATTAAAGTCCTCTGATGCTTTTTTTGTTTTCTTCTTAAACTCATTTGTTGATTCAGCAATGATCACCGGAATGTGTGTGGTGGATATGGTTACACCTTCTTGGATACGCAAAAAATACTTACAACGCGATTTGACACTTGATACTGTGTGGTCGTTAAAGTTTTCAATAACAGTATTACATGCTAGCGCTGTAGAAGAAAGAGATGACAAGTTGGTTTGTCAAAAATGGAATTATAGGAGAGAGCAAAAAATTTAGCGAATCTTGTAGTTCTGCTGAAGGGTGGCGCCTCATTTTTCAGTAATCCCTTGCAATCATGCTTGTAATTTTTTTTCAAAGAAAAAGTAAAACAACTCTGGGTTTTGCATCGTTAGTGTAAAAATGAAGTTAACATGGGTGAGCTTACTAAAGACAAAATTGTTGAACATTTTTGCAGAATGTATGGTGTTCAACTGTCAGAGTGAAGAAAAAGGTGTTGTTGCCGATTTCTTGGGATCATGTAAAATTTTGGGCATATTCAAAAAGTGTGGATCTCATAAACAGCATAAAAACCTATAACGTGAGCATTTACTTGATAGTTTGGCGCACGATTTTTTCTGTTTTCCATAAATCATTACGCTTTAAGGATGCTCATCTGCAGATACACGAGTAACAGAAACACACGAACAAGCACATAGTCTCAGTTATCCACCCAACATGCTATTTTTCATTCCATCTCTCCAGACAAACTTTGGTCCATCTGGATTTCAAGAAGCAAAACTCTAATTGGTCAAGAAAACGTAATGTTCATTTGCTGGCCTTCATTGAATACTTTGAAAGCATTGCACTCTCGACGCAGTCTACCGTTTTTTTCTTGCTTTCCAATCGTCAGGCTTTTAGAATATTGGATTTAGAAAAAAATACAGAGTTTCTGAAGGTCACAAAGAGGAGTTTTATAGGTGTTTATGCACACTATAGAATACTTAAAGATCCTTTTCATCCATTCATTACCCTCTGCGCGTTTTTTACAGAACTTAAAAGATTGGTTGTAGTGTTGTGTACAAAATACATATAACGAGAGTAATGATTACGATGGTGATATCAAGGTTTTGGCCATCGTCACGCGCTCATTCTCTATAACATCTTGTCCGAAAGCTGGGATTGTGTGGATATGTATTTTCTGTATATGCACCCATACATCTAATGTGCATACAAAGTACCAACAAAAAACAGATTCAAAATTATAAGTGAAGGAGGTGTAATTAGCATTATAGCATTACACTGATCTGAGTTTCATTCCATGCTATATGATATTTTTCAAGGATTCAAATAATTACTTTGCCAAGCTTTTATTAAAAAGGAATCGAATGCATTCTGAATTTACAATCACGGATTCGAAAGACGTGAGAATTTCATAAATGCGCCGCAATAAAAAAAAATCTTTGTGAAACACGCACAGCATGGAGTGCTAAAGAAACAGAAGAAGACGAAAGAGAAAGACAGATAGAGAGAGAGAGGAGAGCGAGGTGCCACTGCGGTATTCGATTTTTATTAGTTGCAAGGAGGACATTGTGAAGGAGCTACCATCATCATGATGTTGATTATTATTATTACGTTTCTACCATTCCGTCGATAGAGGTATATTGCGTTTCTTTCCTAACAAAAGTAGAAACTTGTTTGAAGTAGTTGCCTTAAATGAGGAGCAAGTAGACGGCAAGGGAAAAAATCAAAAGACTTGTTCATATTTTGGCATTTTTATGAAATATTTTATTTTCCGGGCATGACGAAACTTCAATTTTCAGTACTTTTCACAACTCATACCGGCGGCGAATAGTGCTGGAGGAGGGATATTATTGCGTAGCTATTTAAACGTGTATGCATTTTGAAATATTGTTCACAATGGATGCATCATGTAATTCATATCGAATCTTCGTATATTGATGTTGCCTAAAAGTAACAGAAATTCCCTACTCCCATTTCACAATCAAAAAAGTGTTTTCAGCAATACAGCTACTTTTGTAAGCATTTGAGTTTTACACTTCTCGTCTTTTCATGCTTTTTTGTATGTCATGATGATGGTGCAGCGGTACTGATTGCAATTCAATATGACGATATAAGTTTGACTTCGTCTCGGCATCCTAATGCACTGATGTTTTTTTCTTGCAGTTTCAGAATTTTATAGTGAATATGTGTCTACCTTCGTTAAATATGTACGATTGCATCCTCAAGTGCTCATGTTTATATCGTAAAAAGAGGAACACGTTTCTTACCAGGGAGCTTAGCAATTTATCACTCAGGACATGTACTACTTACTTATTAGCATCTATTGACATCCAGTACACTAGGCTTCAGGAGGTAGTTTTGTTTTTACGACGTCTGAGCTCGTTTTATTATTTCTTTCGAAATCGGTCCAATCACATTTCAAAATAAATATGTGTGTTAGGAGAACTCTTTTGGATAATCCTCTTGCACACCAACATGGCTATATCTTACCACCCAAAGCGTATAGAAAGCCTTACCGTCACTATGCATCGGAAACTAGTTTATTTAATTGAATTTTAGAGAAGCATATAAAAACGTTTAGACTTCACAATTTTTCGCTTGAGAGTTACAAATTTATGCTTTTATTTAGATTTCGTTTCTCGTTTCACAGAGCTCACGGTAAAATCATGGTTTGCTCGCATACAAACAACCACTTACCCGAAGACTTAAGCGGTCGGATACTTCAGGCAACGGAACACAGCAATTCTCTATAGGCATTCTAATCTAGGGTAAAATTTACGGAAGTATGGTTCTTCCATTCTGTAATTCGAAGGTGTTGCGAAAGGCAATATTGGCTCAAAATAGTAGCTGCCTCTACACCCAAAATATTTTGTCGGTGGATATTACACAATTACAACACACCCAGGTCTCAAGAATAATATGTATGTATACTACAGAGTCTAGAAAACGCACGTAGAAAAATCCCTGAGTCTTACGCGTAACTATAAATAACTTGAACTATAAATCTGAATGAATGTACATGGTGTTTTATACGTTTTACGCATCGATATATATTTATGTATAAATTTGTATTTTTTGTACGAACGAAATAGATTTGAAAAGAGAAAATGTCGCTTATTGAGCAGAAAAGATTCGTAAACATCATGGGACATTCCTTGAGGCCCCTTTGCTCGTCGTCGTTCTCGCTTTTCCTACTTTTCATTGTATTCCTAAAGGCCTTCCTCAACACCACACCATCTCCATCTCTTCCTTTAGACGAAATGCACCCCGGTTTGTGTAACAAGCGTATAAGCAGTAAGTTAAGTGAACTAAATTTGTAAGTGGCACTGGGTACGTCGACGACGACTACTACTACCACTGCTCTTGTGTGATAAATTTCAGTCAGTGTACTTTCAGCATTCCTCTTTCTCCCTCTGTTCCAATGTTTTTCTCTCTTTTCTCCACCTAAAATTCTCTCTTTATCTATTTCTTTCTCTCTTCCCCAATACTGCTGGCTGTGTACACACAAAAAGAGAAAATCGCTCAGAGATACCACTTGAAATCACTTGAAAGAATCTTGACGTTTGAATTTCTTTGTTCGTACTTTTCCTTCGCCACTTTGACTTGATAAATTGAGCCAAGAATCTGAAAAATTTCAGCACTAAAAGCTTATAGATGGTGGAATAATAGCTTAAATCAGCAGTGAACTCTTCAACTGTACTCCCCTGTATGGATGCATTTATATACATTGAGAAGAATCAACTGAGAAAAAACTTCTTTTAGTGAGTTAGCAAATAATGGCCTCTTCATTTCTTTCATGAGGGTTAACTCACTGACTAGCTATATAATGCATTTTATATATATGGGAATGAGCTTTTACGGTTTTCCAACCGCGAGTGCAGAGGAATGAAATGCATTCACTCTGAAAATGCAACACTGGATGAATCTTGAATGAAACGATAACACAAACTAATAGAAAGAAGAATGAGGGAGAGTGAAAACGGAGTTTATTTTCGTATTGCCTCTGATTTGGGTGAAGAATTCGGGTGAATTCAAGGTTATAATTGGTGTATACATTCTCAGGCAAATTGCTGGATACCTAAACTCAACTTTCAATTATATTCTTTCCCTCTTCTCCCTCACTTTTAAAAGCTTTTCTTTGTTCGCAACAATATAGTTTGCCCCTGATACGAACACAGTGGGATCATGTTGTTGAGTGGAAACAACGTGGGAATTAAACGGTGAAACTACTAAAGACGACATGAAGATCGTATGTGCTGTGCTATAATGCATTTAGAGAAATTTGGACCAAATCTTTACTGCAAACACTGAGGGAGAATGTGTACATGTGCCTTGCATTATCTTTTCCCCATTTAAAAAACCGTTACAGTTACAGTTCTGTTTACAGATGAAATATATTTAGGTATGTACTTATTTCTGATAATAATATGGTTATAGTTCAGTTTGCCTCTAGGAAAACAACCTTTGCCATTGCTCCCCATTTATCCAGACATTTACTGCTGCTTAGGTATATGTACTTTCCTTGCTACCACTCGACTCCCTCAATGTCTCCATGTGCTTGAGAATATTTGATTCAGTGTGAAATGGAGCTGTGCTGGATCTCCGAAATACCTATCTTTTTTCAATTACATTTATTTGCTCAAAGATTAGCAATGATCTGTTTCATCTCTTTCTTCTTGTAGCATCCTCATGTCTTCTCGCGTCAGTTACTAGAACGGATGAATTAACGTTCTCCTCATTGCTGTGTGCCATTGAGCTGAAGAAATGAGAAAAAAAAAGAATCTCATTCACAATCAAAAATAATGCCCCAGAAAAGACCGTACACCATGCTTCATCTCACTTTATAACTGAATAAAGAGAAAACACATTTAATTCACGTTAAATTTAAGGGAAGAGTTTGAAAATAAAACTATATTTATCGTTGCGTCTATACTGTTGTACTTTTGTAATGCATTCTCCAAAAAACAACTAACTAATAAGTGAGCAAGTGTGAAGAAATTCCTCGCAAAAGCAAACAAGGTCGGCGTTTATTTTAGTATTATTTAAGAATGTGAAAATTTAGAGACAACCCCACATTCACATTATCTTCTGCAGTGAAATGTCTAGTATGAACACGTACTGCAATATAAAGTATAAAATCGAATTCATTTTCTGCACAAGTTGTAGTCGTTTTTGAGGAAGAACGGATGGTGGCATGAGGCTACTGTAGTTGAGTCGATTCCTTTACAGGATGAAGAAAATTTATACCAATTACGTGACAGTTCCTCAACACTCATTTCCGAAGGACATTTAAGTAGTTGGTTGCTCCAATGTTGGAGTTTTCTATGAAACTGTTAATTGTAAAAGCGGGCAGATGTTGTGAATTTTTACTGGTTCTCCATTTCTGAGCAGATATTCTCATTCAAATTTTGAGTGGTTTTAATCTCCGCTTCTTTCGCTGAAAACGTGCTGGAGAAACTAAAACTTTTTTATTACTATTCACGGATGTAAAATCCAATAGGATATATTTCATAAGACCATAACTTCAAGTCGGTAAATATTGCTGGGGAAAACTCAAATTCAATAAGAAAAAGTCCAGGGATTCCACAAAGTATGTATTCCAGAGTATTTCATTATTGCGATATTATATTGGTGTTTGTGGAAGAATAACTTGTGTTTATAGAACACACTGTGTCTCTGTATATAAATGAATGCATGTCTTTACAAATATATTGAAATTGAAGGGAATCAAAGATCGTGCTACTTCTAGTGACGATAATGATCCTATACAGTGGTGAAATTGTTTCCCCACCCTAAACGAGTCATGGCACGTACATCTATTAATCCTTCAACCTACATATGCATTCAAGAAAATGGGAAAGTAGACAAGCTCATCACTCTTGGAATTCCTTCTTTGCCTTTCCTACCTCTTTTCCTTCCCTTCTTTGCCGCACCATACGCAACCAGAATCTGCTTACTCGCTTTACTCACTCACTACAACATATCTATGCAGTTTACTAGCACTGCCCAAATACCATCAAACAAAAAGTCACGAGTTTCGGGCCACTATCTGTTTTTTAAATTTTTTATCCGGAAGTCAACCCCATTTGTTCAGTTTCACAATTTGTACACATCTTTCTTCCTCTCTGGTCCTTCTATTTCTCAACCTATTTGCCAAACTCATTCTTTTAACACAAAACGCTGCATTTTTTATTGAATAGCACGGTTGGGAAAAGTTAAGCGATAAAATTTGTATTTTTCATCTATCCCGAAATTCCCGATCCCTTGTGTGATTTCACTAACGGGTATATGAGCTACTGCGTACATATTTATGAGCTTCAAATGAACCATTTTATGGAAAAAATGTTGGTCACCTATGTGAAAATAAATAAATTCACATGCCTTTCATTTGTATGTGTTTACAAAGGTTGATATGCAGTACACTTAGGAAGCATAATAATAAACTATATACATACCCGAATACAGTGGTTTCTTTTACAAATGCTCTTCATGCAAGCAAAAAGAATAGCAATATAATTTTTTATTCGAGGAAGCAGTATTTTCAGCTAACAATGGTACATAAATTTTGTATCAAGGACCCGTGATGACGATAGATTGGCTAGAAATCAAGATTTTACATGAATAACATGAATGATGATTGCAAAGGAATCATCGTGATGACCATCCTTTTCAAGGAGAGAAGTATATGAACTTGACTCGTTACTAGTTTTCCTACATGAATCCTCTCTTTCTCTCCTCCACAAGGAGTTGTAGTAATAATACGGAATTGAGGAAACAGGAGAGACCATTATTTCTCTGCTTACAACTACTTAAGCAGCTCTCCCTGTGAATGTTTTTGACGGTAGAATGGTGGTGGTGGTGGTGAAGTTTCATTGGACTTGAAGAGTAGCTATATAGCTGATTCATATTTATGCTCTCGCTCCATGTGCCTCTCTTCTTCCCTTCATGCTTCATCCCCCTTTCTTTCCCTTCTCCCTCTTAAACCAGCCAGCCAAACTTCTACATGACGATCAAGAAATGTGGAATATTACAAACTGTTACGTGCGCACTTGATCGCTGTTGTTTACAAATATTCTGTACGGCTTGGTGAATCAAAGCAAAGGTGCAGAGAGATATTCCAGATATACGGAATGCCAGAACCAAGACAAATATTATCGTGCCTCTGTCTCGTACATACATACACACTTGCACGCATACTACATAATATGTAATAATAGTAATAATAATAATAATGTGTATATTATATGTAGCTTTTCTGCTCTTGTTGGTCGGCATGCTGTGAAACTTATTGATTTGGTGATGATAAAAATGAACCGAGCCAAAGGCCATCGTGAACGGAATCCCATAATTGAGCCAGTCGAGTAAGATAGATAGATGGATAAAGGAGCGAGTGAGAGAGAGAGAAGAGGAAAAGAAGAAACGGTAAAGAAGAAAAGAAGAGGAGGGAAGAGAAAAAATACAGATAGAGAGGAAGAATCACAAAGATCATGTTGTTGTGTGATGATGTTGATGATCATCATCAACAACAGCAGCATCATCATTTCCTTTTCCAAGTCATTGAAGCAAACCAACATGTATTGCTTTTGCTGGTATGTGCTCATGGTGGTGGTAGCAGTGATAGAGTGAGTGGCTGGATAATAGAAGAAAACGAGAGAGAAATATACTCCTTTTCCTCCATCATAGAATTTGGATCTACTTGCATGTCGTAGGAGTCGGATCTATATAGAGGTAGGTTGTGTGTTTGCGGCCAAAGGAATCGGAAAACACCAAACCACGAAAAAAACATTTCTCATTCCGGATAAAAAGAACTGAATTTGTTGTACTTGATGTTGATGGAACAGAAAAATAGTGTATGGGTGGAACTCTCTATCAGTTTGCTTTCATGAATGTGTCTGTATGTATAAGTACATGGTCGCATCATTGTGCTCAAAAGAGGGAAAAGATCCCGATTGAGCCTTCACCGCTATTTCAGTCCTTCATGCAACTTCTCGGAGGCGTTTGTTTTGTTGTTTCCTTTACAAGTAATGAAATTCTAAGGATGAACCCCTCCAATTCAACCCTTATAATAATCGTGCGTGTAGAGTCTGGTTTTTTGTAAACATATAATATTCAGTCAGGTAATGTTATGTAGGTGTGTGTGAATGCATTCTCAAATTGATATGAAGTAAGATATGAAGGTAAGGTAGGGATGTAAAATTTGTTGCATAATGAAGTTAGCATGCTTGTCTGTCTTGGATTTTTTTCTTGTGTGCCTTCAACTTTACATATCGTAAAAAATTGCCAAAGACTTATGCCAAGTCAAATAATGTCCATAATGATCGCATGCATGCAATGCAGACAAATTAATTATAGCAACAAATCCACCTGTCGTTACGGTTTGGTATCGTTGTTTCAATGCAGCGACGTGTGAGTGTGCGGTTTTATAACTACAATTTCAGGCCCTAATCATTGTTCAGTGTACTTTTCTTGCCTACAATATAGATTTACGGCTGTGTTTTATACACATTGTATACTCATATTAGCCCTTTTATTTGCCCAAGGTTTTTGTACACATCAAAAGTGTAATATTGACTGTCCTCTTTTTGTGTTGGTTGTGCGGTGTGAGAAGCATGTGTGAATGAAACTGATGATATTGTGATACTGTGAACTAGATCAGCCATTCGAGCTTATTACTATTATTATCATCCTTGTGAACCATAACATGGTCGAGTGAGTAGAGATGCAGAGATACAACAAAACACATATACACAAGAATTTTTCGCCTTAAGGGAATTATTTCCTATTCTAACTTGGTGGTTGTCTCTTCTCTGTCCCTTTCTCCCTTCCTCTCCTATTTTTTTATCCGACTGACTTGACTGGTGTGTATGGTAGCTTTCCAAAATCCATATAAAACAGTGAATATATAAAACACTTCTTAAAAGATTTTCTGACTTTTTTTCTCCCGAGATGATGTTATGGCGATGAAAATCATGATGTTTTATTCGGCTCACTAGCGCATTTTTCTTCTCTCTTCTATTTCCCTTCCTCTTTTCCCCATCGTTATACCTGCATTCTTTGGAAAGCTGTAAGATATGCTACTTTGATGGTGTTGTTAGTAAGTTTCACTAGCTTTCTTCTCACTACTCATCATTGAATGAATAAATGTGGCTCGTATCATCTCTCCAGCACTTACTTGCGTTTTCCCATCTAGTTACACCAAAGTACTACTTATATAGACTGCCAACATCCTTCCATTTTTTCTCAAATGAGAATGTGAGAAAGCTACTATCACTGTTTTCTCTCACTTTGTTTCATTTTCACCTTTCATGAACATACATGTTTTCTGATAAAATGTATGTATTCTAGAGAGGATTCTTGAAAAAAGGAGAGCAAAGAGCTCTCTATAGGTTTTTGCTTTGTACTGGAGAAAGGCAAATGGGAAGAAAGCAGTAACAAGGGCATGTTCTCTTTTTTGTGCGTGCAACTTATGGAAATACAAATGGATTTTGTAGTAGCCTTTCGGTATAATAATTTGTTACTTTAGTAAGGGTCGACGACTTTGGGTGATTATAATTCAGTGTGAATTGTACATATACGAGAATGTGATCCTTTCACTACTTATACACTCTGATTATTCTCGAGTCCTCCTCCTGCTGCTCAGCCAAACTACATCTTTGGTAACAAATGTTATGCGAGTAAAATGTGTGTGGATTTTCACAAGAGCTTGATACAACATTCTCATAGCAAACCTCTCACTACTTTCTATTATGCGATTCTAATTCCTCGTCATGTCCTTTAACAGAAGGTGGTGGTGGATGGATTTTTATTATGCAGCAGAAAGGAAATGTATTTGATTACTATTGTAAAAGATGAAGAAGAAACATTATAGTAGTTGGGGAAAAAAGCTTAGCAAGGAAAATGTGGATCAAGCAAAAAAATATATAGATAAAATGAGAAAATAGAGAAAGTAGCCTTTCTTTTTATTGAGCTTTTCTTTTCTTTCAGATATGTACTTTCACTAACGATGGAATGAATTCAGTGTTCTACCACTCACATAATATGAAGTGCTCAAATGGTATATTGATATGCGGATGCCGGTTGCAAAAAATGAGAGACTGATACATACATAGAAAAATTATATTTATGTACAATACAGAAGAAAAGAGTGCAAGATCAGATCCTTCTTTTATGCGCTACCTCAGCCACTTTTTTCTCCTTCCTCTCCCTTCTTCTTTCTCTTCCTTTTGCATTTTTAGGTTGTAGGGTAAAAACACACGAGTCATAAAAAAGATGTGGGTAAAAGGATGAAAGCTTTATAGAGATAAGTCGACAGACGAAATACCATTTCAAGTTGGGAAGAAAAGGAAGCACGGATATATTTTTGAGGGACTTGACAACCAGTCACATTTTTATCCTGCTCAAAGAATCACACAAAAGGAGAGAGTGCGAGAAGGAAGGGAGGAGAAGGAACGTGTAACAAGTCTTCCGCTCTCAGATCTCTGCTTGATGGACATAAAAACACTAGTAAAAATAAAACAACAAAGAAAACGAAGTGCCTAGGGATTTTTTGGCAAGACGCTAAAAGGCGTCGTCATTTTGTACGTGAATCTCTGATGGAAACAATGATGAAAGCATTTGTTTACCTTGCTGTTTGTTGTTGCCGCTCAAGTTTTTAACTAGTTTCAATAGGGGGAAGGCAGAAAAGCACTAAAAATGATGAAGATGAAGGAGTCGAAAGTACAAAATAAATTTCATATTTCTACACACCATCGCACTTTTCAACTGTCATAAATACCAACCGAAATCCTGCTGACTACTCAAGGGGCTCCCTCAATTTTAACCTTGCTTAACCAATATAATCGCTCAATGTGACTTCGTTTATGCTAGACATCTTGCAAATCTATATTTTATGATGACTGCTACCTTAATGCTGGCGTATTACTTTGTACTTGGTATTATGTCTATATTTTTTGTGTATATAAAATAATAATTACCTTAACAGACAATATAAAAAGATGCAAACTTTAAAAATACAAACACAGAAGTATCGAGCAATTTGACTGAAGCACGCTCTTCTAGAGGAGACGGTGACGATGCTCTTTTTTACAACCCTACTTTTTTGTTTAATGCTCCATCTTTATATCTGATTAGAATAGAGAATGAGTACAGTATTTAGACAGGCACATATTAAAAAGCCTTCTGGACGAAGGATCATGACTACGATGAGATAAAGTACAAGCTTAAGAAGCTAAATGCAAGCCTTGTACCTACTCTACCATGGAAGTGGGACGTCAAGCTCACAGATCTAATGATTTTATTGTTTTATTTGCTAATGTAGATTATATCTGACAGTGTAATTTATACTAATGTGCTATTCCCATCCTCTCTTTCTTCCATTTAGAAACACTTTGTTCTTGTAACGAAAACGTAATATGGGGTAGGGGTAGTCCCACTTTATACAGTCTTTCATGTGAATAGAGAGAGAGAGAGGTGTAGTGTTGGAATGGCAGTATAAAGTGAATGCCTTTTCCTTCTCTCGAACTACGTGTTTATGTCTTATATAGAGAATAGGGACAGAGTGTGAGTGCAACTCTTTCTTTTTCTGCCTGATAAGATTTGCCTAGTACAGCTCGGAAGCACGATTTTATGGCAATAGCATGCTAATCGTGTGATCATAAGAACATGAAAAAGTAGCAGTGTCGTAGGAAAAGGGCTTACAAAATATTTTTCTCTCTCCGAAGACCAATTTATTTGCTTAGCTTTATTGAGTTTATATAATACTAGTGTGTACTTGGAGCCCATAATATGGGCTCTTCTAGGTGCCTATATGTCTTAAAGCGTCTCCATATATTAGGTCTCTACACGGTTTTTATTTTTTCAGGTTATTTGCCTGAAAAGGCATGAAGGAGAAGTGCCAGAAAAGTCAAAAACTTTGAACACTCCGCTTAA
>JAQIXX010000818.1:0-45923 GCA_034700605.1 Willowsia nigromaculata
ATATACTCTCCAAATACGAAGCTGAGTAGGAAAATACGAAAAAATGAATATGAAAACATCTAGTATAAACCCACCTTTACACGCGTTTCAAAAACACCAAAATGTTATTCTATCCATCCTGTCCATATAGCACCGCACAACTACATAAGAATGAAGTGTTACTGTTTAGGAAAACGCTTAGTAAAGCCGAAGGTACCACCACCCTGCTTGTTGAAGTTACTGGTCAGGAAAAGAAAAATGCTCATGTTGCCATTAGACCTTGAAGTAAATGAACCAACCAGATTGGTTGTGACTGTGACAAGTTACTTGCTCCATTCCCCATAACATCCTCATTCTATAGAGCAACAAGCTCCACAGAGATTTCACAGAAGGGAAGATGAATGGCGATTTGTATGCGATATTTACTAACAACAGAGTTGATATGTTCAGCAGAGATTCTATTCGGATTGATATATTTTTGATATACACAAAGCTTTTCAATATTCTAGCGACTTGGGTTATCCTTTGTTGAAGGATTTAGTTTCAATATGTTTCACCAACTAATGGTTAATCTTACAGGTGCAGCTATTATAAGTATATTCAAAAGACTAGCTTCTCATTAAAAAACCTGCAACAACAACATCTGCACTAGAACCTGATCGTGAACTAACAACAGCCCATAATAAGTGCTTTTCTAGATTTCTCGTAATATGCAAAGTTTTACAAATCTACCTGTTCCAGGCTAATCCAGATAAGTAGAGAAATTTCGCTTTGACTGAGGCGCTTGTAAAGATCAAAGTTAGCCCATTGAAATGCCAATACTAGCAGAACGCACCACCGTTTGTGGCAGAATTGTTTATGAAGAAATAAAGGATCAAAGAAACCAGGAAGTGGAAACGACAGCAAACGCCGATTTCAAAAATTGATGCATACCATAAAATATACATACACTTCGCATATGAGTGGTGCCATTATTGCAATATATTTATTTCCAACTTTCTGATTGATGATTGTACATGTATTTTTCCTTATATTATGTTTGCGTATTTTCCCACATACATGAACATGTAGTTCTTTGAAATTTGGTTATGGATCTTCTCTGTCGATATGTTTAAAGGGTGTGTGTATACACAAAAACACATTTCTATGTGAAGTTATAATTGAACTGTCACTTTCACAGGGTTACTCTGTATACTCAGAGTTGTCTTACACTGACAGGAATGGTTTGTACACTTTTTGCTGTTCCTGAAACGTGCATTTTCTACTACTGTATGATTTTCTATCCCCCTAGTTTGCTATAATACAAGATCAAAATCAAACAAGAAATTGGTATTGATTTATCCTCTCGTTTTTCAAATAGTACTGACTTTCATAGATTGATTTTAAGCTAGAATACGGGGAAAACTTTTGATAGAAGGCAGCATCTCAAAGTCCTACAGAAAACAGCTAGTTTACAAACTTGTATTTTTCCTACTTAAGTTGTGATGGCTGAAACATTTTTGTGGTGAAAGTTTCAGCAAATGCTATGATGCTCATCTGTCTTTTAACTTTGTTTCTAACGCTAAATCAAATGTTAGGATCCCGCATGTATATTTGCAACTGTAAAACAATTGTCATTCTATATCTTCCTCCGGAGATAATACATACATTTCCAAAACATTCACACACATATATTATATCTGAAGTAAACAAAACACTTGCCAAGAATTTCTTCATGAGCATATTTATGTCTGTCTGTGTGCACTCTCTTTTCTTAGTTTGATTCTTTGTATCTTAGATAATAGTACTGGGAATGTGATTGAATGTAATTGAATTGAGCAAATATCTGAACAAACTTTCTCGCGTTCCTCGGCATAAAACTTCTAAATTGGTTTACACATTACACAGCGCAGCTTTTTACCATAGTTGATACTAAATTTTAAGAGATTTGCTATCGTTTTTGTAGGGTTCCTAAAATTTGATGATTTTTGTGCTATTTTTTATATTGAAATTGAAGATATTCTTTGTGGTCATTTGTTAGCATAGACTAAGATTGAGATGAGCTAATGAATTCTGCAATTCATATGTCATTGAGTCATTAGTAGTCATGATATATTCTTAATCTTTTCCTGACAGTTACAAACGACGTATACTATCCAACTTTCTCAACAACAAAAAACACATTGCAATAGCAATAAAAAAGACATTTGTGGAGTTTCATTTTCCGGAATATATTCAAAGCACGGTTATATTTTTTGGATTTGGTCATGTGTCAAACAGCAGACAAAATGTGCCATGCTCTGAAATATGAATATTGTCGTAAGTAAAATTTAAAATGGAAAGCGAAGGCGATCTTTGTGTCAAAAAATGGGTTTTCATTTTATGTATTGCGCAATGCCTAAATGAAATATTACATTCCACAATATTTGAGTTGGCGGTCGTATAAAAATCAGATATTATTTTGAATGAACGCCAATGCTAAGTAAATGTGAGATGTGAGTGTGAAAGGAAAGTTGGACGAAGTGATGTAGAGAGTACTCTATCCGGAGCTGCATGAATCAGTCCCAATAGGAAACACAAATGCAACATTTATCATTGGTGCTTTAAGAGTGTACAAAAGCATAACGCTATCACCGTTTGTACACGTGGGCAACATTTCTCCACTCATATGCTGCTTTCATCGCAAAGAAGGACCTTCCACTTTCCTTTCAACATAATTTTTAGACAGCCATTATTTAAAGAGTGGCAGCTCATAAAATTATATTCGGGGAGCTGCTTAGTAAGAATAGTCCAAAAATGGAAAACCAAATGGAGAATGCAGCATATAATCTGTAATTTGTAGAATGCGCATAACATATTTCTTCGTATTTTCAACACATGCCAGATTAGTGGGGGCCGTGGGGAAGAGAGCGCTGTTGTATGGAAAAAAATATAACCAAGTCCAAATGTATAAATAAGCTTTGTGAACACCAGCGGAGGCATTTATAATGTACAAGGTACACTAATATTCAAGTTATCTTTTAGTATCCCTAAAATTTCAGCGGAATCGGAAATGATAATCCATTGGGGTAGAAAAGAGTCGAGGTAGCCGTAAAAGGCGGATGGCGGATTAGGATGACCAACCACGGAAAAAGATCGATAGTGAAAGTATGCAGCAGTTGTTCTCTAATATTAGGTAGGTACAATAAGTATTCATAAAATGTCAGAGAGTAAAATACCTACCCATATTCTCATGAAAAATCTTAGGTTTGCCATAATTCGTGCTTTTGCGAACCGAAATTGGAATGAACAAAACCAACTACGGATGATAGCTTTAAACTGATATATGATGAAGACTTTTAACTGTTTGCGAAACATGAGGAACAGAGAAGTCCTCATTAAATATTTACTCTCCTCTAACAATATCTATAATGAGTTAAAAATCTGCATATATAAAATTGGTAAGTACTGTTTCTAATACATTAAATTCTTTAACTGTTATCATTCAATATGATTGCATTACAAATAAACTGGTTTAAATAATGAAAATTGGAAACGAAATAATATTAACCAACAACTAATAGGCATCCCTTAAAAATAATTAAATTAAAGATGCCAAAAATTGAATTGTAAATGTGCACAATTAATTCGCATAATGAGCACATTATGTCTTCAAAACTTTCGCCAAATAACGGCTCGTAAGAAATTGCTTTGAAGACAATTTGACTCCAAACTGACCAAATGACATTGCATTTACTAATTCATACATCCAATTGGGACACCTGAACATTATAGTTCATCGTCATCTTGATGATAAATAAAAGAACACATGAAGTTTACTTTTCTGTGTATATACAGTTGTTTAATATCTGTTGTTAAGTACCCTGCCACACCCTCACTTAAGTGGGAAAAAGTTTTTTGGTTACATTATATTACATTTGCAGCTCCCCATAATAATATTTCGAAGAAAACAGCGTAAACATATGCCATCATTTTCTTCCACCAAAATATCGTACGCCTGAATTTTGATTCAACTTAAAAACTACCTTCTATATTCCATAGTAAAGTTGGCCTGTGATGAGGAGATCTACTTGGGCGGAAAAATCCTCTTCAGATTTAAGTCCTTTCCTCTTGTTTTACTTACATCTCATCGACAATGCACACGACTACGGGGAGCTGTAAAAGCTACCAAGTATTGGAAGTACTACTTCTTCCAACATTAAAAGAGTGGAGTGCCATCACAGTAATATACAAAACATAGGGATTTTTGTTTATTTTTATGTATATTATTACTGTATATGCATGCACACAAATGTGTATTTTCTCCATTATTGGGGCTACCTACTTTTGGTGATCTCTGATGAAAGCACTTTACTTACACTTTCATAACAATATAAACTTTTAGTTCTTATTCTTCGTCATCTTCATCATCAGTTTTACCGTGTATCTTCTTTCCCTCATCCTACAGGAAATGCTTTCGTTTTCCTTTTCTTCGCTTTTTTGTTCCCTTTACACTACATTTTCATGAACTTTTATAACACCTTTCCTTCTGTTGAGCCACTCTATTTTCATGTTATGTTCAAGAGTTTGCAAAGTCTACTAATAAACCAACTTGTGAGAAGAGGATTGACGCTTCCTCCATATTGGCGGATGCCGCATTGGTGGTATTAATGGAAGCCTTTGAATGTACATATTTGAATCGTTCCTTGTAACTACGCACATCACAACCGCCAAGCCTATTTTCTGCTTTCTTGCGACATGTATACATTGCTGGGTTGATGGAAAATGCACATGGTATTTAGGTGTTTATGTATGTATTATTTATAGCAATGACCCTATTCAACGCTGCAAAAATGTAGAGAAAGAAGAGGTTTGATACTAATAAGCTCTCTCACACACTTTCCCTCTTATCCCTTTTTCCTTCCTTCCTTCCTCTCATTTTACAATATCATGGTTGAACCAGCAAGAATCTATCTGTTGTATGTTTATCGTACATGGGCAAAACGTAAACATGTTTGCCTACTTACTTTTTGCTGGAGCAGTAATAATAATAAAGTAATGTGGGCTAAGCATGTTGAAAAAATACACTGCCCAGCTATTTTCACCAAAACTAGGTACTTAGTTGATCAAGCCAAGAGTGATGGGAAGGACAAGACAAGAAGAGAGATGCGGGCTCCTGCCATTACCACTAACCATATAACGGATACATATGCTTTTATGTTTGGTGTAAGTAAATATTATAGCTCAGTTATGTTGCATGCTACGTTTTCTGCAGCAATTTACACATACACAGTAACAAAATATTATTATTAGCCTGGCTCCACCAAGATATAACATATCTACTCATCTCTCATCAGCCTGGCCTGGAGAAAGATATTGTATTTATCTAGACTTGTCTTTGAGCCCTGCTCCCTCATAATCATCACTCCTCAAAAGAGATACTTGCAGTTGTATAGTGTTATAGGTGACTATTACATCGTGCTTATACAGCTGGTGTGCATTTTATTTTATAGTCTAACTGAAACGTGCTCACAAAGTATATAAATGCTGGGTGCCAGATGGATGACCCATTACAAAGTAATCTATGTCGACGAAAACCAAGAAATTGTGTATGTGTCTATGTACTATTAATAGCAAAATACTTATACGATCAAGCAGTCTACGCTTACAAAATAAGCTCAGCAAATATTGCTACAGTTAACGGTATAAATAACATTCTATATATACGTTTGCATATATATCTTTGAGGTTGTCTGATTGTATGTATTCTGGTTTGGTGGTGATGGTGGCGATAGCACGCTGAATAGAAAGTACGTTACTCGCAAACACACTTTCATTTTGCTCGTATACAGCGTAGTATATCGCTGCCATACCATCATCATCGTAGTTTTTCCTTGATGGAAGAAGGATTATTAGGAAATCTCTCATTCGGCCACATCGTTTTTTAGTTTCATCAGCTGAACTGAGAGTCAAGAGAGAAAGATGGGGAAAGTAGTGTAAGCAATGCCAACGTCAGTGTTTAGTTATAAAACGACATGATGGCGTGGTTTCACGATGATTTCAACGATGATGGTGCTGTACTTGTGCTGATGTGATGGCACACCTACCTACTTACTTTATATTGGTGAATGCGAGCATAAACCATCTAAGAACATGGTATATGGAACATGTGTATCATTTCTCTTTCCGCCTGGGAAAGGGGCTGATATTTCTTTTACACAAATGTGCTGTATAAAAGACAATGCTTTTGATGGGGAAAGAAAATGAATTTGTCTTGGCAAGCAATTTGCACTTGAAGAGATGCTGAATAATTTCATGCATCGTCATGTGCAGTAATAAAAAGCAGGCAGCATTTTTTATCATAAAAAGACAAGACAGTTGAGCGGGTACACACAGTACAGAATTATTGTGAAATATGAGTCATACCAGGAAATTCAAATTTAATGAGTACTGAAGTTGCAGATGCTGACGATGTTGTATGAGACGGGAGAGTCGTTTAGCCCTTTCTATCGTAGGCATTATTACTTGGAGCTCTGCGCATTTATCAGTGTCTTCGGGATGACCCTTACTGCAACAACTGCTTGTACTACTGGCAGCAGTACCTCCTCTCCTTGACTCTGCTCGGCTCCGCTTTCTCACACTGACTACTTTTGTTCCTGGCAGTGTTTGATGATGGTGATTACTCTTTTGACTAGGGTTACCACCACCAAAGCCGACCTCGCCATCGTTTCGTTTTAGAGTGGCCGAAGCCTCTCGAGACATGATTTCAGCGGATTGTTCTGTTGTAACTTGGCCGTCTTCAAATGCCATTACTCTGCGATTCCCAGCACATGCCATACCCTTCTTTCTTAAATTGAAGGAAGGGTCGATTGGAGAAAAATCACTTAGACCTTCAAAGAAAACATTGTCCGTATGCAAGCTACAATCTGAGTATTCAGGAGCACGCATTATGTTTCCTGGTGTAGGACTCTCTCTTCCGTGACTACAGGAACTATCACGAACAGATCCACCATCTCCTCCTCCTCCACTTCCTTCAATGCTTACGCATTTCAAGGAAGCGTTACTAGTCGTGGAGGTGGATGGGAAACAGTGACGAGAGGTAACGGCATCCGGACAGTTTGATTGATATGGGGGACTTGTCGGCAAAGGTGATCCTCGTATACTAACACCACAACAACTCGAATTAGAAGGTGCTGCTGGCCCTGGGGACTCGGAGCGCGAGTGAATACGAAATGAAGTGGTGGATGTCTCTGAGCCAGTGAATGAGCCAGAGCGAGATCGTGAGGAGCGTCTGGAAGGAGAAGCCGGTCCTGAAATCGTTATTATTCCTTCATTTTCATTATAGCCATGAATGACAAATAGTCGGTTGAGACTGCGAGTACTGCTGTAACCACTACGAAGGGATAACTCGGGTGGTTCGACTTCTGGAGATGACCCGTTAAATATCTCTACATCACCTTCCACCGCATATACATTAAGTCTTGGAACGGACTTCATGGAGAAACATTGACTTCCAGGTGGTGATGGACTGGATGATGCGCCCATTGAATTTTTATTCGACTCACCACCAGTGGTTGTTGTTGTCCCTGAGTGAAATGACGTTTCCGTCAATGTTCTTTTGTGCCTTGTTACAGTTTCTAGTGGAACAGCCTGTGCAAGAATGTCAGAGCTAGACGGACCCTGCCTTTGACCTTCTTGTCGATATCTCATGATGTCGTTCATCCAGTCACCGATGCTTCCTAATTGTCCACCCGAAGGGGACAGAGTATTTTTCGATGGCATTGTGGAGTAAGAGGGTAACTTGGACAAAGACCCGGATTTTTGCTGCGTTTCAGTTGCCCTTACACGCGCTTCCCCATTTAAATGAGCTATTCTTGGGAGGGACTTTGCTCCACTGATTAAGAAAGGAGAAGTCCCTCTACCGTCATTTAGAAAATATTGTTGGCTCAGATGACCATGAACGGGCAAGAGGTTATCATTGTGATTCGTGTTTGACCACCGGTGGCTACTTTCGTTTCCATTGTCAGAACAGTGATTGGTTTCAGAATTGCTTGTTCCGCGCTCGTCATTAGACTCAATTAAACAATGCGGTGCATGATGATGACCATGATTGTGAGGGGAAATTGTAGTGGTGGATGTATGCGAAAATCCAGCGTGGTTTAGCATATGATTTGAATTGAGTGTTGCGGGGACTAGTATTAATTTATCCAAATCAGGTACACTTGTTGATCTACGACGCATCAGACTTCTACGATTTTTTCGTCTCAACTCAACTCCTGAATTGGCAATGTCATTGCAGTCAACTATCCCCTCTGGATATGCGTAACCTTTGTGAGAATCCTTTTCTTGAACTGCACAATTCCCTTCCATTACAACTACAACTGGCTCATAGTTTTCAGAGTCAAGGAGAACAGATGGAGATGACTTTACCGGAAACAATGATACTTTAAGTGGGAACAAGAGACCAAACTCTAAACAATAATTTAAAGAAGCCTCCTCCTCAGTACTGTTTCTAGACGCACCATTCTCATGATTTTCCTCTGCCGTGCTATTTTGCTCATGAGCAGCTCGTTGGTGTGAAGAAGCGGTATTCTCATCAGCCATCTCTTCTCCAGTCGCACTTTCACTTGTACCTTCCATTTTAATTGAGCACTTGAATGACTCTAAAATGATCTATTTTTTTCTATAGACTGATAACGGCATTCAACTAAAATCTATAACTTTTTTGCAACACAATTAAACGAAATTTTATTACTTCGTATTACAATGGTCGTGTCATGGGATAACACCACTAAAATCACTTTGTATAATGGTAAGACATCCAGTACTTTATGTAGGTACATGTATTTATGATAAACCATAGACGAGAAAAACCCAAAATATATTTTTATAGAAGGATAAAAGTTGTGTTGTGAACTTTTATGCACATTTTAGCTGCATTTATTACAACTCTATAAACAGATTTTGTTGGTACATGCACAATTTGCTAGCTACGCTAGACACATTTTTAGCTTCATTAACCACACAATATTAACTAAACAAACACATTGTACTTCTCTCTGAACCCAGCAACTCTTTTGGTTTGCGGTTTTCTCTCAATTTCTTTGAAACGATAACACAATATTATGTGCTTATACAATTTGCAACACTATTTATAACAACACTATATGATATTAGACTCTTTCTATGTTTCCACAGAATGACTTTGTATTTTCTTAATTTTCAACAAGTTTTGCGCAAACACTTTATATTGACACATAGTGTTTTATCCTGATTCCTGTCTCTTTCTGGCTTCATTCCATTGATGATGATAACGTGCAAATGAATTACAATCAAAGTATTCCAATAGCATTTTATGCCGACGAAATGAATGCATGAGACATGATCCAAGAAACATCTTCATACACTAATTCTTAGAGGCTGTTGTTGGTCACTCCACGCAGCACTATGTATTTTTCTTTTTACAAACAAAGTACATCTTTCTTCGTCTACATGTTCGTTTGACGTTTGATAAGTCCTCACATAAGGTCGTTAATAATACCGTTCTTAAAAATGGCTATGTATGTATTTTACTTTGCTGACTGACCAACACCAGTTAACTAACAACTGATTCTCTCCTAGAGAGATCTTTGTGAAGTGCTTCCCCGTTGAGAGTTGTAATAGTATGCGTGTAGTCAACTACTAGCTAGCACTTAACAGTGGCTCATGATGTTTCGTATTTACTGCTCACAAGAGCTCAGACTCAGTCAGACCACATTATCAGTTTCTCCTCCTTCTAGTGAACTTGGATAGTGAGCAGAAAGTAAGTAGGTATGTGAGGATAATTATTATTATGAGGCCACTCGGTACGAACGGAACATTAAATGAAGGCTAGCATAAAAACGTTGCAGCTGTCAATAAATTGTTACAGAGAACTTGGAGATGGAATATCATGAACGATATTATACTATAATTATAATGTATATAGTGTAGCGTTTATTAAAGAAACGTTACAGCTATATAGATTCCTTCAGTCCCTTTGTACTATCCATACATATTAGATATATTTAAGGAGAAACATCCAGTTGTGTAGCAAGCAATGAATCAATCAGTGCACGGTGCCCGCCATTATGAGATGCATGCCACGTATCACTATCATTACTATAGTCTCTAGGATTTTTTATCACAGTTTCTCTGCAAAACCAATAACGCCAATTTTTGCATGGATTTAGTCTGATGCCTGTTACATATAAGTTTAGCGTTATCGGTGATATACCGTCACTATATACATGACATTATAAATGTGATCATATTATCGTCATGATGCTTCTAAATTAATTTATCCCATGTGGAATTTCAGCTATTCAACCAAGAATCAGCAGCCATATGCGTAGGAATACCAATAAAAAGGAGAAAGAAAGATCAAGGAGACGCGTCCCAATTTTGGACATTGCGGAGCTGGAGTATTGATTGAAAGCTCCAAACTGTCCAAACTACAAATTCATAAATCACTTTCTACTATTAAAGCATTTTTACAAATCTCTTTAGTTGTGCAGCTTTCATCGGGGAGAACAAATCAATGGAAAAGAAAATACAAACGAAAATGGTGTATCATCTTAAGTGGTACAACAGCATTCTCAAGTATTCCACATATCAATCCCAAAAGAAAACTCGCGATTGCGAAAATCAAAAAGTCATAAATGTCACGTATTCGTACATTGTGCTGTGGTATTTACTTTTTTGTGTGAAGTACGTGGTTCGGCAAAACCACAGAAGACTGTGTCATACAAACAATTTCGTTGCAAAAAGATGATAGACAGTCGACATTTGGATTCATTTTCGAATACTTTTCGATCAACAGCGATTGTCAGACGTATAGGCGTATATATATGTGTCATCCATGTCATCATGGCTATGACTTAATAATCTAAAAGCACTTTGGTCACAGCAGGTTCTTCACTCACAGTATGCTCCATAACCATACTGATTCAATTTAAGTAGAAACGGCCAGCGGTCCGCTCCTCATGATTTTACTAGCCTCACACAAAAGTAAAAATGGAGATGAGTATCGTAAAACCCAGAGGGGAACTAGAAACGGCTACTAGAAAACTTGGAAACGAGCAACTCACAAAGAAAATATCAAACCACAGCCATATTTTACTGTGTGAGGTATCTTTCAATGTGCACTGAAAGGGGTAAAAAGGCTAATGAAATTTACGAATTAAACGAAATATCCATCCAGCCAGCCAAGCGTCGACCAAACTTCATCCACATGCGGTGGTGCGATTCGGTTCGAATGAAGCATAACGATGATAAGAAATATATAGAGCTCTGCGTGATAGACCACTACTTCCACACACTTCACTTCGTGTGTCCAAACATTTTTCAGGATTGTTTAATACGAGGCGACAAACGATGTCCAAACAGAAAGATGGAGAAAGCAGAGAAAAAGAGGCTTTACACAAATAAAATTATTTTTATGTTTTTGTCGTATTCTCTACGAAGCTGCTGCCATGCAAAATATGTGTGTGCATTCTAATATCTATATGGTATCATTTTTATCCATATGGTACATAGATGCATTGCTTTGACTCAATGCAAAAAGCTCGTTTTTTTGATAAAAAGTTTCATATCATTTTCACAGCTTAATAATACTTAAGTTATATTTTCATAATGCCCTTTGTTTTATTATAGCTATTGCTTTGATGTGTTGTAGTGTTAGTGAAACTGGATGCTTCTTTTTTCCGCATCGTAGAGACAATTGCGATATGGTATTTTGATGAACAATGAAGTGAACTAGTGTGTGGTAAACCCATGCTGAGGTAAAGCAAAGGTTGACCTCGACACTAATAATTTTGGTCGAATGGAACAAAGAAAGCAAATAATGTTAATAGTAAAGTTGATATTATGGAGGTGGAAGTGTCAAGGTTTAGCAAACATCTGCAACTACCATACTTGTTGTATGTGTACAACATAGACACAGACTGAAAGTCATTGAATGAGTGGCATCACAGATCAGTGAGAAAGTAGCATTGTGTTTTAATTTAGGTACATGCCTTATCATTTCATTTTCCACTTCCCACTCGAAAAATCAAATCCGCATTATTTCAGCTCGTACTTTCTTTTGTCTTGCTGCGCAGTTAATGAAAATATATTGACTGAATACAATGCTGCACTGAAGAGATTATTTTTGTTTTCCACCATCATCTCTAATGAAGCAGAAATACACAACATTCTTTCCAAAAATTTATTCTCAAGCCGGGAGTAACTCGGCAAGTTGAATTTAAATGGAAGGTTTTCCACAGAAGTGATTTTTCATTCTCATTAAATGTTTTGTTACGTATTTCAATATGGGGTTTTCAATTTTTGAAAACACGATTTAGAATATTGTATATTTTAAAGTATCACTCCGGACATCTTTAAACAAGTTTCAAAAGGGAGCCACAAAGATTCAGATACTGGTTGCATAATAGATGATAGTACGAGTTAGATACTAGATACGTTTAACGGTCTTTTTTATTATTACACTTTTGGAATTTGTTGCAAATTGTTAGCAGCCATCTTGAGTTTTGTTTAAAATGCATATCGTTGCGTACATAAAAAGAATAGAAAATAAAAGCTGCGCGTAAGAATCTTTCGTTCCAAAAGCGCTTCATCCTAAAATGCTTGTGATACGGTTTCTCATGCGGTGAAAATATTTTCATAACGAATTTTTTCGTGCTTCGTAATTGCACGCATTCTTTTCCCAGCACTTCATAACATGCTAACAGCTTCCTCTCTGTGATCTGCTCGTGTATTGCAACATTCTACATGTTTTCGTGTATTCTAATGCTGAGAGAATAATGGCTGACTCATAAAACAGCAACTTATGACTTACTCGATTGAAAAACATAAAATAAGGGGTTTCTTCCAGCAATAAAACAGTATGAATATTATAACGCATGAAATCACAGCAACAAGTTTAATAATGAATCCTTCATTCGTGAACATTCGTAATGTATAAGCTTCAAGCATAGAATGTTAAACAAGGCAAATAATTACAAAATACAACATTTAATTTGAAAAGAAACTAACCGCAAGCTGGATCCTATTTATAGCCCATAGCCATTTCTCCCGTGGTGTCATTCCCTTCGTCTGTCTTTCCGGAATCGCCTTTGGTGGTTCCTCCTCGAAAGAAACGCTTTTAGATCCCTTTTCCTTTTCTGGCGCCATCTCCAGTGAACACTTTCTATCATCACCCCTTACCAATTCCGCCTCGTCTTTGTGTAGAGGTGGTTCCATTGGATAGCCACCTGAAGCGTCTATGGATCCTTTGGCTGATCTCGGCAATGCGTCATCCATGAATTCATCTCCGTAGTCATCAGGTGGGCGCTGGTCTAAACTGTCACCCCGATCAAAGGACATACCCATATCGGATGTTTCCCCTCGTTTCAAGTGTCCTGGACGGCCAGCCTGGCGTTCCAACTCACTGAGCCATTCATCTCTGTCAAGAGAATGCTGTTTTTCATATTCTTCTTTGCTGAATTGCCGTGCTTGTTCCCCGGTTGGAGGAAGTGGAGCGTCCTCAGTCGCTTGGAAGACGCCTTTTCGCTTATCGTATGGATCATAAGAGTCATAAAAACCGTCAGAATCAACAGCAGCCATAGAATTTTGCTTTGCTATTCTTTCCTTTTGCTTTTGCCAGTACTGGGCTTCTATAGTGGATTCTGGGTCCCTTCCTCCTTCCGATACATTAGATTCCAATGAATCCATATGAACAGGCCCACTAGCATAACTTTCGGGACCCTCCTCTGTCCCTTCATATTGGTCATAAGCGTCATTATAATGATGATTCTGCAGATGACGGGGATGGTCCATTTGATTTTGCTGTCCATCCCATCCCTCTTCTCCATGTTCATCGAACGTCCCCGGTTGCATGGAAGATTTGCCATGTGTCATATCCACATGGTTGGCAACAACAGACGGCTGTCCATGTTGCATAGTTTGGGCAGTCTCAACATTTGTCTTTTCTAGGTCCTTGTTGGCGTTGGCAGCTAAGTTATCTGCTGCAGCAGCGGCTGCCGCTGTTGCTTCTTTAATTATGGGAGGAACGGGAACGCCTGTTTTTTCTGCCGCATTTGACACGAAAGAGCCGAGTTTGGAGAAACCACTGGAAAAGAGTCCTCCTGTCTTTGCTTTCGTCAACGACGTCAATTGAGGCAATGCGGACTTAATTTCAGATGTGAGCTTTGTCGCCGCAGTAGCAGCAGCACCCACAGCTGCGGCACCACTATTTATTGGAAGTGTTGTACTAGCTGATGTTTGTGGAGCGGCACTTGCAGCGCTTGCGGGTGGGGGAAGCGAAGTTCCAACGGCGGCGGCGGCGGCGGGGGTAAGACTATTCCTAGCTGAGTGAAGATATTGCTGACTAAGTGATGTGGAATCCATTGTTTCACTATAACCATAATCTCTTGTTGAAGTCTGTCGCTTGAAACTCGCCCTGCGAGATACTGAATTACTCCGGTCAAGAGTGGATGAGGGGGCATTGTCGAACGCAGCAGTTGAGGACAGATTCTCGGCACTTTGATATGCATAATTGTACTCTATATTGGACTTGGTATTGGAATTTGTTTTGTCATTTAAGTTTTGGCTCGGCTCAATACTGGTCTGGTCGTACGCGGGGTCTGTGTATCCATACGAGTCCCCTTCGTACCCAATTCCATATTCATTTGTCAATCCTTCGTATCCCCCGTAGTCTACTTGCATTATCTCACCCTCCGCATCGTAGTACTCAGTATTGTCATATTGTCCGTAGGAATCATCCTGATGATTATGAACTTGCACCTCTGTCGTTTGAAGAGAGCCAGATAACGCTGCCGAAGTGGTTGTGGGTGCCGTTGTGGTTACAGAACTTGAGTACGCGTCATATTGGTCCTTAGAATATTGCAGTGATTCAGACTGTTGGGCGAACGTTGTTGCTGCTGCTGTTGTAGAGGCCACCGTCGCAGACACTGCGGATGTTGTCTCAACAATAGCAGCACTTCCGACAGTTTCTTCCGTTATTGTAGCTTGGTCATCGTAATAGCCTGACTGGTCATACGCAATATATTGACCAGACTCATCATAATAACCATAATTTTGCCAGTCTTCGTAACCAACTTGATTCTCATATGAGTATTGCTGTGGATCCTGCTGTTGAGACTGGAGTAGCGGATCGTGCTGGGACACGCTGCTACTATCAACGACCGACGTAACGGCTTTGGAAACACCATAACTGGCAGTAGTGGTACTTGTGATTATACCAGCGGTGGAGTAATTGTCATATAAAGACGTTGTATTGCTAACAGCGTCATAAAAGCTCTCATCGGCAACAGACGTGCTAAGGTCGCTGATATAATCGTGAGAATTAACCAAACGATCATTTTTGGAGGTGGTGGGAATTGTGGCGGAAGTGGAAGCAACGATCGTCTCTTCATATTGGGTGGCAATTATTGCGGGAACGTTCATAGAAGATACAGACACTTCCTTCACGGTAGACTGGGAGGCGTAAGGGGAAACTTGTTGGGATTGTGATTGTGGCACCGGGAGTTGAGGCAGTTCCTTCCCACTTCGTTTTGAGCTGGCGGCGGCGTTAGTGCGATTGTACTGGTCCCTAAGCGAGTTTTCCTCTCCTCCCCAACCGTAATCACTGTAGCTAGAGAAATTAATCCTCATTTTAGTTAAATGCTCTTGCATAAAAATATTGAATTGCTTAAAAGAAGGTTTGACTCTGAAAGCACCTTGTGTCATTTGCAGAATAATTTTGATCATTACGCGCGCTCCCGTCTACCGACGCTATACTGTAGTCATTGCAAATGGTCCCTGCAGACCCGTAGTCACTGCAAATAGAAAAAAATAAAACATACAATATGCTTCCCAAGTTTTCATTCACTTCATTACAAAAAAATTATTGCATGAAAAGTTTTGTACCCATACTGATCCGAGTATTCATCATAGACCGAATTTTTCTGAGCATTATACAAGTTTTGCTGCTGATACGACGTGGATGTATACGAATCAGAGGGGTATCTCGGCGTTTGCTTTGTTTGACCATTCTGATCCGTAGTTTCCGGGCTGAAATAATCTCCATATTGTTCATCATGACCATGATACCTCGTGTATTGTCTTTCGAGGCTTGGCGTTCCCCGACGGCTACTACTTTCTGTTGAAAAAGTTTCAAAATATCCCATTCATTAGTAGGCTAAAATAAATCTTCAACCCAATTTTCAAAAACAGTGGCAACTTTAGAAAACGCAAAACAATGTCATGTACGATAGTGGTATTGTAAATAGTATCGAAACTTTCGCAATGTCAGTTTCCTCAATTTTTCAAGGAGAAAAAAAGTTTGTTAATATTTACATGCTATCTCATGGGACATGATAAGGTTGACAGCATAAACTTTTGAAAGCTTGTTCATGATTTGATAGTCTTTCAGCAGCAACGAAAATCGGTCAAATAAACAAAACTGAAACGAATAAAAATCAGTTTCTATACTTGAATTAGAACTGGAAGTTTGTATGCTGCTCATTTTGCAGGTTGCTTTTACACACAAGAGCTCTTTCATTTCCCAAGTCGCTTCCACTCCCTTCTCTACGTCTAAAAGAAACTCTCTATATTTCATCAATTTGCATTCATACATACACAATGCCATTCATCTACTTTACGTTTATTCGATTGCCATTTGACATTTTTCGCCCGCATATAATATGTACTTTCTCCCCCTTTCTTGTTGTCGAGAAAAAGTTCAATGAAACAGTCGTGACTAGAATAAAGAATTTCTCTCTATAATTCTTTCTCTCTATTTCAAGCTACTCATCTCTGTCGTATCTCCGGTCGACCCTGCGTTTTCCTATGTAAAAGTTACTCTCTAGTAGAAAGGTTATAATAATTGCAAATAAATATACTGAACAGAGCTCGTTTTCATTTGCTTTTGGCTATCATATTCTCTTCCAGGTAGTACGCAGTTTGAGAAATAAAGTATAAAATCTTCACCGATGCGAAAAATTCGATTCTCATGGTCCATCAACAAAGTAGGAAATGGTTTATTTAAGACAATGATAAGAAACGATGGGAAAGTACTTGTACTTAGGAGAGAAATGACAGTCATTGTACAAATAATAAAAATCAAATATTTGAGTAGGCGTGGATGCTTCAGTACCAATGATTAAATCATCGGCATCACTGAATTTACGCTAGTTGTTGGTTACATGCAATTAAAAATGAAAATGGCCAATGATTTTGACGGAAGTCATTTAAAGTTTATTTATACTCCTTTAGGCTTCCGCTCCTGGCTGATATGAGTGATCAAAGAGCGTCCGCATAAGCTTTATGGTACACGTACACCCACCGACCCACCCACATATCTTTCATTATCAGCGCTTCGCCACAAAAAAAAGTTATGTTCGTTGTGTTTTACCCGCTCAGCATAAATTTCAGTTCTACTTCGATCATGGAGTAGGCCGTGGTAATGAAAATGTTACGCAAATAAAGGAAAAACGTAAAGTGTGGTCGTATGGAACTGACATCATTATTTGGAATGCTATTTACAGCACCAAGCCACATCATCGAGCTACAATAATGCTTGAAAGATGAAAACATAATAAAAACATTATAAGTTTTATTTTGTAAGTACTATGTCTTTTGGAGTAGGTGCGAGGAGATTGGCTGTAGTCTTGAGCGTCATCATAACCATCACTATACTGTCTGAGCGTTTGGTCTCCCTTACCATATCTGCAATAAAGTGAAACGAAAGAAAATTATGGAGACATTTATGACACTATATAACTCTTCTACTACTGCCATTTCAAAAGTCTCGTTCATTACAAACGTTTCCCATTACTCCTGCTAATTTTCAAAAGCCATTCATGATTCATAACAAGTCATATATAACATGAATTGTATCAAGTTACCCATCATCTCCCCAGGACTCCCCTCTACCACGATACGACGATGAGCTGCAAAAGTAAAAATTAAAAAGGACGTTAGGTATTGGTGAAAATGTAATTTTGAATAATGCTATTATATTTCCATAAATTTGATTTATAGACTGCAAAGGATAATTGAGTTTAAGTGCGCACCTATAAGGTCTGTAATTGGATTGTGGTCTACTATTATAGTACAGAGGATCCCCTTCTGTGGCAGCTTCCCCTTGATCATCCCAATAACTACTATTGCTACTATTTCTATGGGAAGTTCGGGTGGACGATTGACCGTGACTTCGATGATTGGAAGGGTGAGGCGGGACGGTTGGCAGTTGCTTTCTATGACCTGTTGAGTATGGTGGTGGTTGGTAGGGATCGTGTGTACTTCCAACTGTTCTGTAGTCATCATCCTTCTCGTAAGAGTTTTCTCTACTTGATGTTAACGATCTCTGTGGTGTTGTTAGCTGATTGGCAGCGGACAGGAACTGGGACGCGGATGAGTTAGGGTGCTGACCAACTGGGTAATTAATGTCGGATGTGTAATCGCTGTCTTCACTGACTCCGGCTGTTTTAAAGTAGAACAAATAAATAGTCCACATTATGCCTACCTGATTTTGCAGACTCAATAGTTTATGGAAATAGTTATAAGTAGTTCAAGATTTCCCATAATTTTTAATTAAGATTCATTACACACTCATGCATTGTTGTTCATTAACATTGCTCATGTTTTTAATAAGGTCAGGGGTATGAAAAAATATTTATCCATAAAGAATAGTCAAACTCTGAACAGTCGCATGTGTCATGTAAAGGCCACATACAAAGAATCGCATCTTAATGTAATGTATGTACGTTGCATATTATTCGTATCACCAGATGCCACCAGTCACGAGAGGTTAAGTTTTTTTCTTTCTAAGAAAGCAACGCATTACTGGGTTACAAGGTTCTTACGGGTTTGATTTACTGATGTATAAAAATGTTCAAGCAAGGGTGAAAGTAAAGCTGTGAAAAGGATGCTTGAAGATGAATATGTAAGTGAGGAGAGGAGGAGAAAAAGAGAATAACAATAAGAAAAGGAGAGGCCAAGGCAAAAGCGCGGTGGCGGTGAATATCCCAGAGGAACAAAGGAAAACGGAGAGATAATTAATTGTGTGTCAATGCGTGCCTGAAATTTCAAGTGAGCTGTGGTACAAGAATGTTTTCCCCTCCTCAATTCATTTCCCTTCCTATTCTCTGTGCATACAGTCGTATATCAAAGGGTGGTTGGTGCTAATACGCAATTTATATTATAGTACATGGTAAATTTGGAAACAAGGATGTCTTGAGTCGAAGATCCATAGAATATATTTTTGAAGAAACACTCAAACATTTTCAAGTCATAAAAGAGTTTGAGCTCTCTTGGATCGTTGCGTACTTTGGTACTTTCCCTCTGGGTGATTTAAAAGGGTAAAGGAGAAAACCAAACAGGTTGACCTCCACCACTTCATAAACCCAACTGAAATTTAGAATCCAAATGAATAGTGTGTAGTGTATAGGAACATTATGTATCACGTAGAATACATTTATTTCCTTGTCCCACTTAAAAAAGACGGAATGCCAGTTGAACTGTATGGCTCCATTTGCATACATAGGCTTCGGTAATATATTTCATGTTCCTATCAATGCAAAAAAAGTTTTTGAAAATTTCATTTCACAATGAAGAAAGGGTGCCCCACTCACGAGTGATTTACAACAGGAGGGAAGAAAGAACTGATATAAGCGGTGTGAGCTGTTTCCTTTTACTTCGTATAATTTCATAATACCAACTGAATAGTGTATGTGGAAAGAAAAAACGTAATCTTGTCAGTTTCTAGGCACAAAATATACCCTTACATCATTACAAAGAACGAATGCTTGGTTCGATTGTAGGTTAAGAGATTTTGCAAATTTACAACAAAAGAAATTCATGTCCTTCCTCACATGTGAAAGTACTCTTGAACTGAAAACAAGTGTACAAACATCTATTCCATTCTACGTCCCATGTCAGTTAGAGTGGACTAGAGACGCTGGTAGTCTTTTGGATCTCTGCAAGTCTCTTCCATTGTACTGTGACTGTGACTGTGTGTAGCAAAAGGTGATACGGACAATGCCAGTGTTCAACTGCACACGTGCTCTTATCTATACTGCCGCATTGCTGCTTAATACTATAGATATTGTTATTATCATTGACAACATTTGAAATTGAAAAAAAATGAAATCTCAATTGCAGAAGAACACAAGACAAAAGAAAAATACACGCATACATATACAAGATGAAGACGTATCTTCGAGATTTTCAGCCACGTGAGTTATTGTTATGTTGAATACTGATAAAACCCTACACATATAACAATCTAGCCATGATATCTGACCATGATAACAGCCAAGCCAAATTGACTACTTAAAAAACCTACATATTGTACATATTTCTATTATCCACTTATAGATAAATCGAAGGCACAAGGGCACACTCCATGCCGATGGTTTTCTGGAACTTAAAATACGTCTCGTAGAAAGATGGTATGGGTGGACAGAGAGTGGAAAAGGGATTATCGACAGCAAAAAAAAAACGATAATGTTTTCTTCCCTTGGTGAAAGTATAAATACATATACACGCTGGAGATTTGATGCTGCAAGTCCCTTGAAAAAATATAATATTACAATATTGTACTGAAGATGTTTTGCGTTTTGACTATGCATCAATGCATCATACTAGAATTCCCTTTTGTGTTCATAGATGTTGTAAATAGGCAGTGTAATCTCATTTTATCGTTGTTGAGTTTGGTTAGAAAATTGGCTTGGAAGGGGTTTATCGAAAAATTCCTTTTTATTTCACTAAGAAAAATCTGTTGGTATGTTAAGCTTTTCTGCTTCCCATACAGTTTAAAACTTACAGACTGGTACAAGAAGACTAAATCTCTTCTTCGTTTCAAGGAATAAAACGCGTGAGAAAGAGCGACAAAGCTTATTTGGTCGGATTTTATCACAAAGTGATATTATGAACCTTATTTTTATTTTGGTTAGTTTGCATCAACCAATACAAATAGATAGGTTTTTCATTCTTCCAGGAAAAGAGCCACCGCACAATTTACATTCTGTATCTCTGCTGCTGTAGTTATACGCATATCATCACTATGTATGTAAATCGAAAAATCTGCAATAGGTACCCCTCCTATTACTCTCCTCTCTCCGAATAGTAGACGAGACATCTACGAACTATATATTATAAAACTACCGGTTTTTATTTGAGAATTTTCGGTATGAATTTTATATCGTGTTTACAACCTATCCTAGTCGTTTATGTATTCATAATCTTTCTTTCTCTGGGGTGCATTATAAACAAAACAACGCACATTTTGGAAAGAAATAATGTAGGTGAAAGAACTGGAAGAAAGTAAGACACTGGAGTTCACACACCAACATATATATCTGATAATATCCCGAAACCTACGTGTTATGGTAGCATCGTGTCAAAGTATTAGGAGTTATACCAGGCAGTATCTTTTTAAATGACTTTAAAACAAGTACAATACTCCTTTTTTTACCTATTTTAAAAATTATACACTTGCCTTATCGTGAATTATACACAACATAACGTTAAGATATACATAACAAGTAGATAACCTTGTATTTTCAGTAGGCTCACCGCACTTTGAGTTTTGGATCTGTAGAGTTTTCGTTTTACTGTCTTACGTTTCAATATCATACATGAAAATTTTGCTTTTCATAGGCTATGAAATTGCGTAAAATTTCCCAATTTTTAAATAAATTTCTCTGTACTTTTTCTTTTTTATAATATTTGGAAGTGATGATTCTGAAAACATGCACCCTGATACAATTCCCATCTACAAAGCTTTAAAGATAAAATGGTGAAAATGAAAGTGCTATTTATAAGGATTATTCTCTTCCTTTACATCCAACAAAAAAGTTCACAACTTATACTCAATATTTAAGTGAGTAAATGTAATAGCTTATGTTTCTAAAAAATAAGAAAATGTATACACATAGACTAAGGAAAACATCTCGGGTGACGGTTATAAAATGTGAAATATGTACTTGTTTTCATACATCATGCTCATCTTTTCCTCTACACTTTCTTGTAGATACACAAAGCTATAATTACTAGAAAAAACATAAAGGTATAAAAGCAAAGTAATAGCCTAAAATCCAAGCTAGTGTTCTCTTCAATGCATTATGTTTATAGGTATGCATGAAATATTTTCAACCGAGCGGAAACAAAAAGTTTTTGCAAGTGCACACTTTTTCCCCCTTTTTCTATGTCACAAGCTCTTTTCACTTTTATCTTTCTTTCTTGTTTTGTTGAGATAAAGATACATGATTTGGAGAAGGTAATTCGCAAAAAAAGTAAAAGTCACTTTCCCGAGTGGAGAAACGTGTCATCCGGATATATGGAGACTTGTAAAAGTCAACCAGAGTGTATTGCAAGTTGTGCTTATTCATACTTACACATACTTGCAGATGTAGCTAGTCGTACGTCTTCCCAACTGTTCAACTATCAACACACGAAACTTATGTCGAGATTAACTTTTCAGCCAGGCGCTTTATATTTTTTTTTGCATTCATAGATTTTAACGTCAGTTTCTGCGTGAAAGTGTTTAAACAAGCTATAATATTATATGAATTATTTTTTATTCTTCAACACATCGAAAATTCAGCCACATGAAATAAATAAAAATTGATGTCTTTTATTTAAATGTTTTGAAAAAATTATTGCATAATATGCCAATTAACACCTTTACACAAAAAACTCTAACGAAGGTGGAAGAAGAGAAACTCACAAAATTCATAGTGTGTACCTTCAACGAACACTGACTTTACACTTAGCTCGTGAAACCTGCATCGTATCAATAATTATGAATTTGAATTTCGTGCAATCAAAGCGTGATCCAACTGATGTGTGCTTTTTCAAACCATAGATATATCGAAACTGAAAGTCTGCAATTCGTGTTTGGGTTACCAGTTTTCATTTGTGGAATGATTGCTTTCACCAATGAACAGCAAAGATGTGTAAAGTATAGTGCTCTAAAATGTTAATTTGTTAATAAGCAAATTTATTATTATGCATGCGTCATGCTTTTCCCGACTTAAATACATCAACATTTGACCTGACATGCTTTATGATTTATTATAAAAAGTTTGTACAAAACCAAGTGACAAATTGAAATAAGTTTGGTCGTCCTGTTGCGTTTTTAGCAAGTTAAGAAAACTTGATGAAAAAGGCACCCAGTAGTTTTAATTCTCTCACATCAACCTTTCAAAGCAATACTGAAAAGAAATGCTTCTAATAAAAAGTCGTGGAGAGCATGCACGCAATGTAAAATCGTATTATAAATTCTATGCATAATATATGAGGATGACGTTTTGAGGGAAAGGTATAGTAACAGACACACGACACAGAAAAAAAGAACAGGAAAGGTACTCACACTCACATTGGATGTAGTACTGGTGTTGTTTCCTCGCCTGTTCCGCTCTCGTCTCCTCATCCAGCATGGAGTTGTACATCTCCAGTTTCCTCTGAAGATCCACTGCATCGTCGACTTCGACTTCCGATGTCCCTGTATAAATAGAAGAAGAAGAGCAAATAGGTGTATTTCTTGGCCCAGGAATCTCATCATCATCCGTATCACAATGCACCCAACTGTCAACTCCATAATAGTAGTAACAATAGTAGTAAAAGTGGTTCAAGTGGTTTTCATAGCTCGGCCAGTGGCTAAGAGTGTCACTTGATCTCCTCTGGTGACGTTGGTATTGCTGTTGATGGTGGCGATGATGAGAGCGAAAGGGGCCACTGCTGTTCCTACTACTGCTATTACCACTGCCACTACTACTTTCTCTGCTGCCACCATCACCAGCATAGTTTCCTCTTGCACTACTACACCTTCTTGTGTCACTGTCGAATTGAAATTCTGCAGATGTGCTCTCGCCACTGGTGTTACCGCAAGTTCTATGATTTTTATGATAGTGGTGATGAAGGTGATGACGAAACCGCTGGTTTTCTTGGAAGTTTTGCTGTTGTTGTTGATGATGCTGGTAGTAATAACTCTGTTGCCCTTGATGTGACCACATCCCGTTTGTCAGCGGCAGCTTTTTATTTTAATGAAAGTATGACTCGAACTTCCTCTTGGCTCATGTTACATCGTCTTGCAATTGTTCTGACATTTTTTGTTACAAATCATTCGCTCAATCAAACAAAACCACTCAAACTTTAATTACAACTTAGACCCTCTGGCAAAAAGCGGGGTATTGATACTGCCTATCATCAATGACATTATTATAAACAACCACATGCGTACAAGCTGTTTCGTGTTTATTGAATTTCAAATAATTTCAAATAGATCTAATAACATGCTTGATGCCGACTTGAAAATTGATTATTTTAGACAGTAACTATTTCGTTCTCTTGTGTTGATGATATTTTTTTTTTGCAATTTTTAACAGCCAATTCAACATGCCATTAGCAAAAATGGTTGCTCACTTGTAAATCAAAGTGTCAAAAGTTCAAGCCTCGTCGAGAAATGATAACGAAGGAAAATTTAACTTAAGTATTGGTATGCATATTTCTTTCAATAGATTCTGTCAAAACACTTCAACTTGTTTTCCAGTCAAAAACTGCATTCTCAGAAACTGTAGGTCTATACAAATTCATGAGGACAACTCTAAACAAAAATGTTGACACATACTTTGTTAACAATACAAATACAGCAACGAGCTGTTCAGCTTTGCTGAGGAAGAGACTGCCTGCGGCAAAAACCTCAAGGGAAAGCCATGAGAGAACATCTTTTTTCTCCTATCTGTCTTCCTCTTTGGCCGGTCAAATGTCTCCTTTCCTTTTTTCAACCACAAAGTAATAGGGCACAACACAAGAAGAACCGCATAGGATGCGGTAAGTTGATACATTTGTTAGTGCATAATAAGTAGTCAACGTATAACAGTAGATGGAAATTTGTACACATTGTTGTGAAAGTACACACACGCCGAACTACCTAAGACACTCAAAGAATACTGGTTATGTGGTGAAAGGTATAAAGTATCTGTGTATGCGTGTCTGAATATAAAATGAGAATGAATGGTGGTGGACGTCAGGCGACAAAAAGGCGAAAGGAGAACCACGAGAAAGAGAACTAGTAAACGAGATGATGGTGATACATGTTCATGTTTATGGTCACAACCACACAGTGAAATGCAAGTGCCTGAAAAAAGCGGCACAGCATATTATACTTCTCCCCTTGTGGTTGACGACGACAATGCAACAACGATACACGCTGTACCAGGAAATATATTTTTATGAATATCATCATCATCGTCATCTCGTATTATTGAATAATATAGAAATAAGTACAACGTGAAATAGGTGCTCTCTATGGGTTTTTAAACCTTTTATCTGAAAAAAAAATACATGATGACTTGTTGGGTACATGTGCTGTGATAGAAAGCTGAGTATTGGATAAATTTTCATTTCGAAAGAGTGTTTGTGTAAAAAAAATCATGCATGCACATGGCAGGGGGAAAGAAAGCATGCATGCATTTGAGTGAAAGCGTGTGCTCGTGTGCGAGTGGAAAAGTGCCTAGCACGTTCTTAGTTTTTTTTCGTGCATTTTAAGGTTTGTGATTATGTATATACAATAATATGTTATTATTAGACGAATTCGAACAATTCATGCATTCTCAGCGTGAGTGACGTTTTGCTTTTAACTATAAGTTGGTTAGATTCATCCACCAAAATGAAGTGTGCTCAGAATACTTAGCGTATTAGACAACAAAAGGTGACAGGTTTTTGTAATATTTATGCTGATGATTTGTCTGTGTGTCAGAATTGAGAATAGTGGGTAGTACTCAATAGTTAGGGTTTTATGTTGACAAAAGCTTTGTGCTTAAAAATAAAGAAAAATTATGGGCTCATAAAGTTTCAAAGAAACATCCGTTTTAAAACGATGCATTCTTTTTTATCAATATTCTCGCTACTTTTATACTTTGTGTCGCATGAGAACAATGATTATCATTGGTATACAAGGCAGGTAGATTACGTACAAAATAAAAGCTGCGAAACCGAGTAGATATTTTGCACATTTTCTCCAACATTTTTTATTATGTGCAGGTAGGTTATTCTCCATTGTGTGCTGCTATGCTCAGGATTTTATTCTCTCCTTCTTCAGTAAAACACCCAAGTTATTATTATATTTATTTCTTTTCATATTTTTCTTGTGGGAGTTACACCGGTAGAGCAAATATGTCGTGTAAAATGAATGGTATGTCACAAAGGATAGCACTTTGTGTATGTGTGTGTGTTCCAACAAGTACAATGCTTATTCAAGGTATTCCAAGGTAAATTTTATCCCAAAGCGCACATGCAAAATACATTATAGCTTTTACGTCTCTTGCAAGGTAAAGTGGAACGTATAATGAAAAGAAAAAAATCCCTATGTAAAGCAATTTGTAAAGACGGTTAATGTAAGCCGTGTACCGCGCTGCATGCTATCAAACAGGATTACGTGACTCATTCATGTGTCTTTCATATCGACAAGCAGACATTTTCAGCTCTCTAATCGAATCTCTTAAGGAAAGACGCAAACGATAATGCATTTATTCCAAATCCGTCTAAATCTATTAAATTTGAAATTCAAGTTGAATTGATCAGCTATCATTACTGCCACCAAGGGAGACAGCTACTTGGCATTAAAAATGTAAACCTAGGATGGATATCGTTCCATATCATGCATGAATTCTGCAAAATGCACCTGTTTGCCGTGAGCGATAAATTTGCACCTAAAACTCACATTCGGTTTCGTGATACTAATACATGCACACCAATTTCATTTTCCGCAAAATTTCACATTTTACTCTTCGAAGAAACCAATGCATATATTGCCGCCAGTGTCGTATAAATTCATTTCCTCTCCTCACGAAAGAAACACGAAACAATCAAGGAGATCCCTGTAAGCAAATCCAAAAATTAGTTATCCGCTTCCTTGTGTGATTCTAGCTCTTTTGGATGATTATGTCAAGAAAGATGCAATTAGTTGTATCGGATGTTCCTCGAATATGTGAAATGAGTACATCAATAACATGTACTTCATTTTTAATGTAAATTCCTTTAAGTTATACATCCATGACAAGGACAAAATATACCTATGTGCGCTTTGTTCTTTGATCCTCTACATACTACACAACTTCAAACGCATTAAGCTATCTTTTGATGCTTTCTAAATTGCTTATTTCTACAGACACGCACATTTCTATTTATTATGTATAAGCCATTTTGTCTGTTCGTCTGCTTGTGAGAACCCTTGTGATCAAAAACTTAAATTATTTGTTAGGTATCATAAAATAAAATTGAGATTATGGTGTTAGTTTTTTACTGTAACCAATGATCATGTGTTGCCTTATTACAAAGGTTTGTTCAACGCTCAGAAGTTATATGATCATTAATTTTGTTTGATAGCCATCTTAATATTCATAGCAAGAAGGCTTCCTAATAAAATTGTATCTGTATTTATTGCTGCTGCTGTGTACATTTAGTTACGTCTTTATAACCCCACTTGCTTAGGCTTGTGATTTTCGTGATTTTTCTACTGTTTACTTTGAGAGTAACAGATATTATGTGTTCCCTAGATTAAGTAATACGATTGCAACAATGGGACATTTTTGTCATTGATAAACTAACAAATCGTATACTCATGCCTTCATGTTATTTTCCTAAACGAAAATAATATGAAGGCATCAATAACAATAAGAAAGTTTTTAGAGGAACTGGCAAATATTCTAGTTTCATCATCTGTGCCTATTACAGTTACTGTTAACGCCCTCCTACTTTTTTCCGGTCTAAGCCATGGAGAGTTCATGAATGAGTACTGCATATTATCGAAGTTATCACAAGTGGTCGTTTTATGGCATTTAATATACTAACACGTGAGTATTATGAAAATCATCTACCCCACATTCCAAACCCAACCAGGTAAATTTTTATGTGCAATCTACTTTCTCTATAATGAATGCTAGCGTACGGGAAACCTTACACTCCAGCAAATCCAAATTTGCAAGACGTACATAACGTAAGCACAACACTGTTCTCATAAAACATTCATTTTGTTTTTTATTTACCTTCGCCTACGAAAGGTGCATAACATTCAAAACTGACCCGCATTTTTTCGAGTAGATGAACCACAAGAACACGAAAAGCCTCTTGAGGTCACAATTTAGAAAGTGAATGAATGAAAACCATACCACCTAAATATTTGCTGCCATTGCTCTGAGAAAACTACATATTACTTTCCACCTACGCTCTAATAACAATAAAATATTGTTGTTTTTACTATTTAGCTACTATGCATTTGCTAAAATGTATAATACAGTAAATTTTTCATGACAAAACTACTTAATCTTATATTTTTACTATTGTCTCAGAGTGGATGTTTTCATAAGAGAACGTTGCACTGCTGGAATGATATGGGGTCAATTGAGACCCTGCCTGAAGGTTCTGCAAAATTAGTTTTTTAATGCGACATCAGGTCCATTTACAATGGTTTTACAACATATCCTAGATGAATTTAATTTTTTCCGCATTCTGAAAAATCAAAACACAAGTGTTGAATGGACGTTCCCATTCGCAGTCGATGAGAGTAACATTTTAACTCATACTACTGTTAATTTATGTTAAAAACAATGCAGACAGTCTAGAATAAGTGTGAGTGAGCTTTTAGTGATCACTTTGCTAATGTTGTATGCATGTTATATGCATAATATTTATCAACTCCTCAGACTTCGTTCTAAAACCACATATTAGTTGAACGCTATATATTCTAAATGCTATATATTCTGTAACGTTTTATGATATATATTTATATTACATAATGTTCGTGTGGGAAGAAGGTTTGCTTAAGTTCTCCCATGTGCTTTCTCTATGTACACAAACAATTTCGATTTCTTTAGCTATTTGGTCATAGTTTTAATGAAAAGCTTATTATTTGGAATGGCTTTTATGCGTGTGAGTGTATCATGTCGAGAAGGTATATGTATTCCAAAGTAAATACTTGTATGTCTACGTAGGTGGACGATGTGGGAAAGTTGGTCGCTAACATCACCTGAAATCACTTCACGTGTCGTCGTTTCTTACTCAAGGAGCATATAGCAGGATCGGAACAACCAGAAGCAGACTGGTAAATAGTTCAGTGCTAAGTAAACATTATAACATGTTATAAGTAAAACAGGAAAGATCTACATTATATGGTTATTGTTTGAATGCATTTCGTAGAGGTGCATGATCTAAGTTTGACTTCCAGCATAGATGTCCTTTTGTAACGACAACGGAGGATATAAAATGGAAACAAAAGAATACTACCTGCTTGCTGTTTAGTACATGTATGGCCAGTGTCAGAGAAGCAAGCTTGTAATGTAACTTCATACAGCCTACTTGTAGGCGTAGTACACACAGTATCTTCATCTAAATTTATATTACTTTTATTTTAGTGTGCTTCATGTTCCTTTGAAATTAATACAGCAAGCTTAGAAAAGTTAGAAAGTTCTGTTTTGTAGTTCCAAACTTTTAAATGATACATAGTTGCTCGTGTTATTTAACCCTGTCACGTCAGCGACAATATATGAGCGTAATAACACTTCAACTTGAGAAAACGCATTATGGTCAGCACTGCACAAAATGTTACAAATATCTTGGTATTTGAAGCATCGTTTCTTTTCTCATTCTAATGTATGCACATAGTGAAATGTTACAGTTTGTATGTAGTTAAAACTAATTTCTTAGCTTGACTTATCGATTTCTCATCATGAACTGATGATGAAAATTTGCAATATAACATAAGCCTCAAAAGAAAATGCTTACAGCGAGAAATTTTTCACGAATGTCTGTTATAATATATTATGATACAAATTCTTGTACAATTGTAGAAATGGAGTTGATTTCAAAGTTGGAGCATTCACATTCATTGCATAACATTTTCAGAAAACTAGTTTCTAAAACTTGCAGAATGAGGCTTACCGTATGGAAGTTCGAATCTTGCGTCGATGAGAAGTTCGTGTCCCGTTGGTGTCTTTGTTCCGACCACCTGTCCATCTCGCATCACCAACTCTGCGTCCAAGGATAGCCATTTTCCTGTTCCGTGTATAACCTTTTCGCAAAATCAGAGGAAATAAAATTAGACAAATATACAATGTCACAACTGGAGAGTCTGTCTGAGTCTGTTTCGTAAGGTACACATGCAATCCCTTTATGGCAAATTCCCATGAATGTTATATGTACAAGGCTGCTCAGAGGTTATTTGTCAAGTTGACAGGATGTTGACATTTTGACCAACAAAGAAGTTCTAAGAATGTATTTAACTGTTTTATAATATCTATATTCCACTGCCAGAGTTTTAGTTATGCCCACAGTTGTATGTTTATCAGAGGGCTTATTGTTAAACTAGTTTCTAAATAAGTGTAAGAAGGCTCTCGATTTTCTCCTGTTTGTTGTGGTGAGTTCAATTTAATGGCTACTCAGATTTATTTGCATAGGAGAGGCAGCCACCTTACACTTAATTAATTGCCAACCTTAGCATGATGGTAACTTACCCAATTGGCGTGTTGAATGTCTTTCAGATGCAGCCAGTGGTAGCCCACAGAGTTGTCCCACATTCGTCCACTCGCCCATACTTCAATCAATAGGCCAGCATCCAAGTTATTGATCTCGCTGTGTAAAGATTACAATATAAACAAATTAGGTAAAGAGTTTGATTAAAGCAGACGTTTCTGCTATGTACGAAATAAATCACTAAGAATATGCAAAATTTGCTACAGTCACTTGCAACAGTTAATAGTCACACTTCACTTATTCACATTTGAGTAATTGACTATCAGAGTTATCTTCTAACTTCCTATTGAGCATAATATAGTATTTGATGAGGCTATTGCAGAGAATTGGATACTTCTGATTGGTTTTTCCCTTAAATTAACCAGCCCAGGGCACGAACACAGAGGCTACTTTGATTACAACTTGTATGTTAAAGATGAAACACATCGATCCCCATTTATTACAACAAACGCTATTGGCACACAAAATTGAAAATGATTGAAATTAAATGAACCTCAATGTATATATGTATAAGGCCGGTTGGCTAATAGTTTTCCAGCCTAATACCTACACATGTTGAATCTATTGAATCTACTAGACAGGCCTTGGCCTTCAATGGCCAGAGGCCATGAATCTACCAAGGTAATTCCCCCGTAAAATTTTGTGCGAAGGATAGCTTTTCAGAATCATAAAATCGGCACAAATGTGAGCAATAGCATGAAACGACATTATCTAAATTAGAAATGAAATGAAATTAGCCAGGGGTAAACATATTATGGAGGTATAATGATCCTCCGGTAATGCCTCATTTTCTTTACATTCGCATTCCTTGCTGTTGGACTCTCAACACGTATTCAGTGTTGTTCTATACAATGAAAATCCAAAAGATTATTAATTATGCAAAGTAGCATTAAATAAGCTTCTCTCAGATCACACAGGTATGCCTACAGGGGAAGCAACAGCTGGGAAGATAATAGGATAGAAAGCAACAAAATTGGGTAGACATGCCCTTAAGACTTAACAAGAAATTCATCGCAGCAATTATAACCCCATTATTTCTTCACATCAATCATTCTGCTCCAGCCATTTTACAAGGAGAAACTATAACATTTCAGGTTACTCAAAAGTTGCAAACTTGACATGGGTATTCTCTCAATTACACTTGAACATTTGGGAGACAGGACTCACGACTCTACACGCTTCATTCATTTATGGTAAAAATTAACGCGCTACACAGTTTCAACTTACACGAATGAATTTCAAATGCACAAATGAAAAGTCATCACCATTCATCGCTATATGCAAGCTAAATTTTAAGCGCTTACATGATGACGAATAAAATTTAGAATCTACAATAACCGTAGGATGGAGCCATGCTATAATGGAAGTAGCGAAGTACCACTTGATGAACTCGCTTTCCGATATGATACATGCAAAATCATTCTCTCCCTCAATGCAACTGCCATCAAATGCTGTAGTTTGCAAATAATAATACGGATTCACCCATCCATTCCAAATGACTCGCTATAAATTGCAGAACTCCCACCACTCTGCGAGCAGTAGGATAACTGTCTAAATCATAATGTGCCATAAAACTGTCCATTATTGTACTCAACATAAATACTTATCAGAGCACATAAACATGCTGTTGTAGCAAAATCAAAGGGAAGAAAGTTTTCACCAGGATTTCTTATCAGAGTGAGTTGTACATCATTCCATAGGGAGAATGGAAGAATTAAAGATTTTTCCCACACACTTTAATGCAGTTTGACTATCTTGTTTTATGTACACCACCAATCATACATAATTTACTTTTCTCTCTGTGCGACTTTCTGTTTACTTAAGCCTTTCTCCACCAACAAGGGAAGAGAAAGTTTTCTGAATAGTAACGATCAAACCATCATAATACAGTATATTACAACAACAGTAACAAACAGTAGTTTAGCTTTAGTTGGCAACAGCGGCTTCAGGCTTTTGTCTGTCCCTTGTGGGCGTATGTTGGGAATTACTTGGGTAAAGTCAGATGACATTTGAAGGACAGGGAGTAGCATCAGGAATGACAGGGAAAGCAGCCCTCATGCACAAATATGCTTATAAACATTACGTTTAGTGGATTCGTGATAGTGTGAAGCATTTATGTGTTGTCATTGTCTTATAGACGATCTTCACAACATAAAATAAAAGCTTTTTGGAACATAAAGACCTACATGAGCATATAAATATCTCAAGGATGGCAATTCATTTGTTATCCTGTACACGAAGATAATTTAGAAACAAAAGCAGCAAGGCCTCTTTTTTCTGTTGTTAATATGAAACTTTTTTTTCGTATAATATAACGTAAACTGTATAAAGTCGCGATTCCTAGAACCACTTACTTATTATATGATCATTAAAAGTCGAAAGACAGAAAGAAAGAGTGAGAGGGAAACATTTTCTGTTTGAACTCTATATGCCAGACTGACAAAAAATTTCTCATCTCGTCGACTTTTCTAATCCTTCCTACCACTTTTACCCTTTCCATCTGCTACCCCATCTCCCATCTCATCTTTCTGGTTCTTTTAGGAAGAAACCGAGTAAAACGAGTGTAATGTCGATGTAGCATAAAAAATATTTCGCCAATGAAAATTTGTACGACCAGTTGTAAAACGAAAAAGGCAAGTTAATGAGACAAGACTTTATAAGTAGTTTTCTTCCTCTTTTATATTTTTTCAGTCGTTATCGTATATAAGGGATAAAAAGAACTCTTTTTTATTTCCTTTCTAACTTGCTCATAGCAAAATATATTGAAGCTGTATATTGCATTGAATGACATCACAAGAATTTTGATCAAGCCACTAGAAGACAATAAAAAACATGAAGGAGTATTAAAAAACTGTACAATGTTTTATTTTCAAAAACTACTATTACGATACTGTATACCATATAGGGTCACTGTAGGTCATCTCTTAAAATGTTCTATGATTGTTTCTTGTTTCTCTACATTTTACAGCCAAGTGCGTATACTTTCAACTTGATAGAAAAGCAACTCTTTGAAAACCGGGTAACGATTATGACCAAAGATACTCCCAAGGAATCACCAAATATTTCCAAGAAAATGGGCTATTAGGTCATCACCGTCATCGCAAAATATAAAGTTATAAAATGGAAAATGAAAGCATTAAAAATGAGTAGACATATTGCGAGTACTACTGTTACTTTACCACCAGCGTAATCAGTCAAAAGTAAAGCAATGTCTGTTTATATATACACTTTACACTTTGATACTGTGTGGAAATAGTGCTTTATATATACTTAAAAGTGCATCAACAACTTTCTCCCTTACATTCTCTCATTCTTCGCTTGAGCGATTCAAAACCAAGAAAAATAGAGAGAGAAATTTGCTAAATACAAGCGCAAAAGTGAAAGAGCAAACAGGAAAAAGAGGCACATCTCCGGCCCATCATGTAAAAAAGGAAGGTTGTTTAACAGGGAAACCAGTGAAAGTGTACGATATCATATCATGAATAGAAGCAAAAAAAGGGAGAAAAGGAGAGGAAAAAAGGAGTTTTTATGGAAGGAGCAGACGAGTTTTTGCTCCCTTTTTTCTTTCCCACTCCACTTGAGCTACTCTCCTATTTCCTGGCGATGCTGTTGCTGCTCTTTGCTCTGGTCTAGCTGTCTACTTGGTGGTGGTGGTGTGGTGACGGTAATGTTATACCATGCGCTTCTGGTACATATAATGCAACCTGCCATGGCGCTTTTACTTTTTTACATGAACACATGTCTCCAGTCGTACAAAAAATGTAGGGCTCCGTCTACTACGACACGGTGAATGGCTCGTGCCTTATGACATTTTGAGGGAAAAAGAAAAATATGTAATATATTTTACATGTGATATGAACGCAAAACAAGAACAACGCCTTTTACTCCTTACTTTATTTACTTAAAGTACATCATGCTTCTACATAATAAATATGTGACGGAATTTACCAAGAAAACATAAAAATATAATAACAGCTCAAAGAGAATCTCTTTAAAGCTTATTGCTAAATATGAACTTATAACTTTCTCGAATTTTCCGCTGGAGTTCTTAAATGCTGTAGAATTATACTGGTGTAGATATATATGATACCGTTCGCAATAAAGAAGTTTTCATTGTGACGACAATTTTGGATGAAATATGGAAACGAACGAACCAATTCTTTCTTCGAAATTTGGTTTCGTTTACAACCAATTTTCAATTTAAACTTGCGCCTACTCATAACTCTATTTCAGTATGTTATGTACATACGTAAGCAGTTTGTTTTTTGTCTTCGTGTGCAGGAAAACTTTGAACTATGCAGTGTAAACAACCAACCTAAGTGGAATACATTTCGATTCTACTCCTTGAGAATTCGAAATCACTCTTTTCCATTTTGTCTGACTTTCTGATGTTCAAGTTCAATCATCATATATACAATTTTATTCTCTTTATGAAGAATGAAGCATGGTGTTAGCACGAGAAAATGCACCTTAATATGTTTTTCATTACATTTAAATACATAAAAGTAGAATTTTCTTGTTGGCACATGGCAGAGTACCTCAAAGGTGCTCGGTTTTTCTTATGAGAAAATGAAAGTTTGTTTTTAGAAGCACAAGGTTTTAGCCCAACAGCAGAGAGCGGAAACGATGAGGGATGAATCCCGACAACGGAAATTGTCCGCGATGAATGGCGTTAGGAAATATGCATTATTTGTTGGAGGCTAATATATTAGCACCCAGATTGCTTATGGTCTATGGGAAAAGGCAGCGAGTCATCATTATCATTATGTTCACTTGGTTGTGATGACGATTATCGCTATGGTGCTGTTCGTAGTTCAAAATCTCCTACTACTGATGATTTGCTTCCACAACCATTTCCGTTTTCCTTTTAGATTTACTACGGACTACATCCCATTTTCCTGATCATAGATCATCATAGTACTCTACTGGCAGAGGCGAACGTGTCGTTGTCTTCTAGATTCCCTTAAACAATAAAAGATGCGAGCTGAGATTGTGCGTTGTGCACAAGAAGAAACGCAGAGCAGATAGATGTAGTTTTTGTGGTAACCCTGAAGGTTTTACGCGGAGAGTACACAAGATTTTTCGGCTAATGCTGCCCCAAGGGATTGGGCATATCATAATAATGTAGAAAAGTCTCACCTTCACCTTAGATCCTAAGCCATATTGGGACACAAAATTATTTGCTTTTTTAATGCAAACAGGAACTTCGCCTATCCATTTTCTCTAATAAGATTACTTTCCTTAAAGCTTGAAGCTTACTTTCCTTTTAAAAATATGTACATAGATACCTAAGTAATTATATTACCTCACTTGGAATAGGGGGCTTTAGAAGAAGTCTACTGCTGCTGCCATTTTTATTAAATAGCCAGCACGTTATTACTGTAATTATATTATCGATTTATCCAGTTTTCATGAATACTCAGTACTCACTATTATAAGTAAATGAAATGAAACTGCGTGCATAAAAGACAAATTCTAAGATAGGCATTTGCCTATTTCATACGTTTAGAACTTTTAAAATGCATTCCAGTTTGCAAATATGATTTAGATTTTAGAGTACCTCTGCATTTAACAAAAAATAATAGTCTACACCTCGATTTACTGTAGTGGAGTTCTATGACTAAACTAAAAGGTTTCTCCAATGGATCACTATTCATAAAATTCTATTGAACCAGTATAAAACCACAGTAATATTTTACTTCCTAACAAGAAACCCTATACAAGGATTTTTTAAGTTAGTGAATAAAAACTTTTTCGCGTATCACAATAACAAATTATTATTTGACAGTGATATGAAACATCAAACTTTTCTTGTTTACGGTTCCTTGTATATTTCCGTGCATGGTTTCGCAAAATTTGGTCTAATGGGTGAGTATACTTAGACACAAAAACGTCTTAGTAAGAATATCCAAATCCAGCAAATCGCACGGTATGTACTCAAAACGTCGAATTTGAAGGGGTACAGCTGTAAAAGGTCTAAGAAACATTAGTTCCAGAAGTTCTATCTACTTACATATGTCATCATCTTTTTCTGGCAGCTATGTAAATGTATGGGCCTAGATAACGTTATATAGTGGTAGGCGACCTTTGCGTCATTGAAAACCTTCAAGTGCATTGATTAATTGAGCAGTGCTTTATTAGACAAACATATTTTTCAATTAAAATTGTGAACCTAGCAAAATTTAAAATCGAAATTAAACCACCAGTTTTTATGCAGTTATCAAACGATTGAATTCAAAAAGCACGCAACGAATCTCAGCCATGGGTTATGGTTAATCTTATGCTAAGCGCGTAATTTTTCAAAGTCGAACATACATGTATGTACGTGTTCACATTTTAAATTGTTTGGTGTGTCGTATTTATAAACTAAACTTGGCCGGATCATTTAAACCCAGTAATTTTGCAAACAGTGAATTTATAATTTATAATGCTTAAAATAGTTATCTGAGCACATTGCCCCACATTTCCGAAGATACCTTGTCAGACCGCAAGCGACTAGTATATAATACAGCTCGCATTGAAATTTACTTTCTTTTATAACATTCAATGAAAATTCTTTTCAATGAATCAAATGAATAGGCTTTACATGAGCATAAGCCTCTTAGGGCAAAAACATTCTACACAAAAAATATTTTCAAGCTCTTGCAAAACGTGGAAAGTAACGTGAGCACGCATTAAGCATGCAATACGTAACTACAACTTCTTATATAATAATTATTCAATCTTGATGGCTTTTAAGAACTAATAAGCAGTGTATATGTATAACTGCATGCGCGCCTTTATGCATTTCTTAACAATTTTTATCCTTCATGTATCATGAATGGCTTGTGGTTGTGGGAAGAAGCTTTACTCCATTGATACACATAATGTGGGCGTCTTTCTGTTTAGCTCAGTTTGGAGTTTTCTTAATAATATGTATATACTAAAAACATCTATATCAGCATCATAAATGTTCAGACATCACATTCAGTAGTAAAAAAAAGAGAAAAGCACTGTTTAAAATTGGGGTTTCTAGATGCTACGTCAGAAGTATTAATGTTTACAAAGAGTAGTATTTATGTTCAGTTTGCAATTTAAGGTCTACCTAGATTCATAACAGGCCTTTGGAGGAGAAAATACATAAAAATTTGGTAATATGCTTTTGATTCTAGACGTTGTTTAGCCTTTCCTTCTTACACTGCGAAGGTTTTCACTTAAGTAAGCAATGAAGCATTGGTTTGTAGATAGTAGGCACGAATATTGCTACAAGGATTCACATAATACATGCATGCAAGCAAAGAAAACGAGGGAGAGGGTTTATTGCACAAGAAAATTGTAACTGAAGTGAGTTGTTCCATTGGTGGTGGGCATTCCATTGAGTGAGTAGGAAGCAAAAAATAAAAAATAAATTCTCTAATTTGCAATACATCTTTGTGAATGCTTTACGAAGAATTTATTTTCGCACAGGCTCCACTACACATGTACATTTGTCTTTATGCTAGAAATACTTTCTTTTGTGTAATGTATGTTTCACGGTTACTCATCCTCATCTCTCTCGTTTTTTCTACTAAATGTCTAAAACCAAGTTCTCGTCTCGTCTAACGGACACCACAAAAATATGACCATAAACAGAGTAAGTAAACAGACGATGGTAAACGAAAGAGGCGAGAGCTAAATGTAGCATCAAGGACTACGCAATAAATAACAGTGAAAAGAAGGGATACTCGACTCGTGTACCTAAGCTTTAAGAAGAGAAAATACAATGATGAAGGCGTAGTAGAACAAAAATTGAAGAATTACCGCTGTGATCCAAGGCCTCGTCTTTCAAGCTTCAGTCAGCGCCAACAACAACGTACATTACCTAATATCCAGCAAACCAAATACCATCAAAATAGTGATGGTGGTTTGGTCATGCTCATATTTGTGGTCTTTTGGATTAGTAATATTATTTGGAATGGAATGTCTGTGCATCGACTACTTGAAATACTTTTGTCCACGGTAGGAATATTCTCACTTTCGTATACCCTCAAAAAACCCAAACTTACTGTCCATATCTATTTTTCTCTTTGGAAGAGTTAAAAATGTGAAACTTTATATCTTCTTGATTTTCGACTCAATTTATCTCTTCGATGGGAGGCTTAGACGTACTGCCAAAGTCAAATCAGAAGTAAAGCTACTTTTTTGGATTTCGGTATACATTCTGTTCAACGGGGAGTGAAGGCAGAAGAAAGACCTTGCAACATTACTCATCGATTGCCGTAGAAAAAACTAAGTTGATTTCCTTGATGCAAAAACAAACATTTTCTGGTTTTGTGGAGCCTTTTGTCAATCCCCACGCTACCTATAAGCCAACACAATATATTCAGTTTGATCCACTGAAATTCCTTTAACGCTAAGCCAGAGCATAGAAAGTGCAAAGCTAAAGAACCAGCCAACCATGAAAACACAAAATCACTTTGAAAACTTTTCTAAACGCAAAAAATTGTTTAGACTTTTCATGTTACATTGCAGTAGCCATATAGCCAATATGGCAAATACATACATCTTAATAATACATTACGTTATGCACTTACTTATGCATACAAAAATACAAGTTACCAACTATGCATGGCATGTGTGTTATATTGAGAAAAAAAAACGCTCATTGTTATTCGAAGCGTTTTGTTACACGGAGCTATTGTGTGGTTTACTTTTTTCGATGTTTTTATTTGGAGATCACAACCACACGGGTACAATTTATGCCAAATGCATGTACAAACATGGTAGTGTGGTAGTGAAGTATAAAATCGTGGTTTGTGTGTAACTGGATCAGTAGCATGCTCCAATAATTACACTATTCGTTTCATTGCTCCTTTTATGAACATAATTTGCTATTTTACTTTTTGCTGCTTTCCGGATTTTTGGCAGATAAAAATATGTTTTAAAGTCTTTATGATATTTTAACATGATATAAATTCTGCTACACATTGAAAGTTTTGTATAGATGCAATTCTACAGTGATTTCCTCACACAAATATTCTTTAATACCCTCTTCATATTGAAAATTTTACACAAAGTGTTATGAAACCCTCATTTACAAGTATTACAGTATGCTAATGCAAGCTTCTTAATTTCATAACATTTTGAGTACATGTAAAATTGAGTTTGATAAAACTTCCGTCCTTCCTTCCTAACATTATAAATACTCATTCCACTTCGCTAATCAGTTTGTTTATACTTTCTGAGCGTTTTTTGATGTATTTTAATTAATTTAAAGATCAGTTTCCATAAAATAAAACAAAAATTAAAACAGTTGAGCTGAAAGTTCACCTTGTACAAAGGTCTTATTAGCTATTCTATGAGTTTTTAGTGTGATCGGCTGTTGAAACTCAATTTATATTTTGCAGTTTTATTGATAGCAGCATTTGGTATCGATTAAAATAAACAGATTTATACCCAAATTGTAAGCAATAGGTAGTAAGAGTACCTGGATACGAAAATAGTAAAGAATGATATAATCAATTGGATGAATTGATATCATAATGTGACTTGTACTATCACATAACCTCTAGAACCATGTATGTATCTTTGTTCATTGTCAATGACACTACTAAAGGTCACCAATAAATTACAATAAAATTTTTACTAAAAATCTCATTTTCTCTGGCTTGACCGGATGAGTAATTTATGTAATTTATTTATTCATGAGAGTAACTATCACGGGGATTCAGGATCCCCGTCAATTTATCGAGCCAGTTTTATGCCAGCATCAAAATGCTTTGTAGCATCTACAGGAACCTGATGCTTGTTACCAAACAAGCATGTTTATGTAAATTGGATTCGTCAGGGTGTACGGAAAATTAATTTCTTTAGCTGGTGGAACAATAATAGACCCGCTCGTGCATATGCTAAATGCTCTTTCGAAACAAGACGATTTTGGTGGAAGAATGACTCAAAGTATACTGAATTGCCAGAAGGAAGCATAATAATGATAGTATGGGTTTTTTTTAAATGACAATACTTGATTATGTACAATGTATTTCGCTCAGTGATTATAATTATTGTTATGAAACGTTATTAATAACATTGTTTATTTCATGCGATAATGACATGGCCATGAGCGTTATTCATAATATCATAATTAAAATTTCCTCTTGTATTTCCTTCGACATTAAGGATGGGAAAGGGAAAATATTGAAATTCTCTTTCCTATATACATTCCCAGTATGCAAATCCTGTCTTCAAAAGCAATGATGCTGGCATGCTGGTGGCCGTGAAATAATTGCTGCATAAGGTCACAAAGGAATCATATTTAATACTTGAATTAAATTTGCCATTAGCTGAAAGGAAATTTTATCAAGTTATTACAGCCCTGGATAAAAAACTACACTTGGTGTTCATTGGTCGTTGAATGCACAAAATCTCAACGTTTTCAGTGCATCAGATTGATAATTCAATATGCAGCCAATTGTGCTCGTTAAACATTCAGTGAATTTTTACTAAATTGACAGTAAGCAAGCAGCCGATGGCCGCCTTGAGTGAACGAGAACAATCACGGGCCAAAGTTTCCAACAAAAGGTTGAGTATTCAGTTCGCAACTTGGTGGCTTGTATCCAGCAATCCAGTATCAACACCATAAACAGAATCAGCACCCAGTCAAATCAGAGACATGAAGCTTAAGTAGGTACATATTGACTGTGAGTGAAACGAAGATGATATAAATATGCAACTCAAAAGAGAAAGTCAGCAATGTTTAATTCAGCAGATCAACATCAAAGCCTGGCAGACATTTTCATGGATGAAGTCATCATTTTCCTATTTATGCATTCACCACCATCTACTTGCACTGTGTACCAGGCGTAAACTATGAAAGGGAAGAGAACGATTTGAATAGCAAAGGCGTGTAGAACTATAAGCGGTGAAAGTAGATACCATACATAGCCTTGCCATATATACTCATCCATATTACAAATTCATTACTGAATCTGGGAAAGAAAGTTGAAGAAGAGTGGTTGAGTGAAGTGGAACAATGCCTAGAATAAACGGGACAATGCCTCCTCCTCTTTCCCATATGTAGATCTCTTTCACCTAAACGTATAACTTTCACCAATACTACCCTATCACATCCATCTCTTTGGCTATCTCTATTGGGACTCAAATGCACGGATTGAACCAATGTGGTTTTCATCCTTTTAACGCTGGTTTCCCACCAATTTCCATATTTATCTATTGTTCCCACCAACTCAAGTGATGTAGTGGTACCAGTCAGTGGTGGTGGTGATGTGACGGCCGTGGTTGGAGATTCTATAGAAAGGCATTTGCCACTGTGAAACAGAACATTTCTAATACCACTATATAATAAATATATAGGTATATGTAACTTTATTGTACAGACAATACAATAAACTAAGCAGCAAAAAATTTTATCAACATCATTCAACCCATAATTGAACCTTACGTCTGCAATTTTTGAATCATAGTTTTCAGGCAGTAATGGAATTTGTCGGTATGTACTACTTGTTCATATGCAAGGAAAAAACTGACTGCTCATGCAAGGCGTAAATAACTACATGTGCATACATCACAATGCAAATTAATAGCATAGTGTTTAAATATATTCACCATACATGAACAACAGAATTGTTCAAATTTGTTAGTAAGATTTACTTTCCGCTACAGTGCGCGTAATGTTAAATTATGGGTCTGTTGTGAGATTGAGAGAATCACGGTGATGTGTTACCCTGATATACACCTCCTACATTTAGGACGACAAGGTCGCAATAAAGAGCAAATTGATATGATCTTTATTAGGTATACAATGATAAAAATGGTGTTGAGCAGAGCCTATAAAAGAGACATCTCTAGACAAAACCTGTGGACATCAGAGTAGAAAACATACAATCTCCAGGGCTTGTGTCCTAGAGACTTTGCGTTGCGTTGCTTGAAGGATTGAAAGTCATCGTTTTACTTTTCCATAATAAAAGGTACATGGCAGCCTCCAGGGCCAGCAGGGATACTAAATAGCAAGGATGCAAAATAAATGCATTTTACATATAATATGTACATAAAAACCCAGGATGACTTGGGCTCTTGGCTCACTTGGCTTGCCATCCTTGGCTAAGAGTTGATTAATGTGAAGTACTTCAATATATACTTGGAACGAAGCTAGTGGTTTGTCAACTAATGGAAACCTGCCAATTCCCTGAAGGAACCAAAGACCTTCCATAATTCACCTGTCCTTCCAGCCTCTTTTTGCAATGGAAATGGATATTTTATTACAGCGGAACCTTTTTTCTTTCCCTTCTACTTTCTTTTTTCAACCACTGAAATAAACGCGTTTGGAAAACTTGTATGCAAACCGTCACAAATGAATGCACCAGTCTTTTTATTGTTGTAATAATAAGCCTTCATCCGTCAACTTTGCGTACTTTCAACCTTTTCCGAGCACCCTTTCCCTCTAACATTGTCATTTACAGCCTTTACACCATTTATCCAAATCCACATTATATTTTGCATCAATTTCAATCTAAATTTGAACTTACTACTTTTAACGGCAGACTTAAGAAAATCTTATACTTGAACTTTTTTACAGCTCCCGAATCTCAAACGACCAACCATACAAATGTCAAGTGATATATAATCTTTTTGATCACCTAAACCAACAACCTCGCTATAGTGTAGCAGTCGTGAATCGACACGCAATAAAATAGCCTTTTTTACACAGACAGCAAACGAAGATATATATCATTTTGGATTGGAAAATGATGACGAGGAACAGCCTGTCTTTCTGCGAGGAAAAAATCGATCATTTTCCCCATTCGATCTGATTCGATCCTATTGCAATCCTCCACTTCATCTGATGAGCTCGATTGAGCACACACTGTATTCATTCTTAACATTTTTCATTTATTTCAAGGATGGAAAAATGGAAAGACACAAAAATAGGGAGTTACAGAAAAAGGTGAAATTTAACTCGTTTACTTTCTCTCAATACAAGTCAAGTACGTGCTCATCTTACACGGGCAATATTGAATTTGAGATGATATGTATAATGATTTCACAGATATGATGGTTTCTCCCCACACATGTACACAATATACATGCAAGACTTCCACATTTCATTTGTGGCGACCAATGGCGAGAGATCAAACTGAATTGCTAATGCATTTCAATTTATGGTGAAATGGATAAGGCCTTGTAAGAAGATTCCACAGAAGAGGAAACAAGAACTGAAAAACTACCATTACCCAGTATTGCAATTTTTCTCCATAATACACACATACCTCTTGGCCATAGCAGTAGTTCTGCATCCGGTACATATTACTCCTGTGACCATGAGTGTAATTGCATATTGTGCATCTATGCTCAGCCGCCTTTTCTAAGCATAACTATTAAGGAGTTATCAGAAAAAACTGAAGGGAGTAAAAGGAGAAAAGTATAACATTACATGACCGAATTGTAATACTATAGCATATGAGACTATAATATTCTATGATAACAGTGAAATACGGTTGTATTCAGGAAACACAATATACTGCGTATATAGCTCAATTACACTTCAAAACATTTACGAGGTAACCTTTCCAGTTCCAACGATGCTCATATTATCCATATTGGATCACTCTGCTTTCCCTGTTGGCAAATATTTCCAGTCCCTTTTCCCTATCACAGTCTCATGTTGGCTTCATAAAATCACTCGCTTTTCATCTTTGCTTGGAAAACGGAAGGAAAGTCAAAGGCATTATGCAACAATCATATAGGCAAACTTACGACCTGATTCACAAAAGATAACACTGAAATAGTATATGCAATCATTAAATTGACATTTAGTTGTTGTTCCAAACGATCTATCCTGACCTGATTATGTTTTGCCCAGAAGGTATTATCTTATACGCAAACGTTATCAAGAGGATCAAACGATCTTGTATAATGTTCTGAACAACTGCCAAGCCAAATTTTTACCTTTCAAAGTCTGTTTTGATCTCACCGTAAAATTCCAAACGCAGAATGGGTATCTAAAAAATGGATAAATCATATTGTATTGATATTGTAGATGCGCCGGTGCGTTTTTGGAATTTTACGGTGCTTAATGCCCGCCCTGTTGCTATTTTCTTTGAGCACCATAATAGTCTGTGAGATTACTTGCATATCAAAATGTGCTATGAGTATAAATTCTGGATTTTATTTTTGTTCAATGCTGCATGTTTTGTATGAGTAATGCCAATTTTTACATTAGTAGTAGATGAAAACGAGACAGTCTATAATTGGTTCGTCCTACACAACCAGGAAGAGATTTTGGGAATGAGTTACTTGAGCCCCCTTTCCATTTCGGTTGTTAGTGATTGTCATCTACAGGAACAAGCTCCTTTCAGAGATTTTAGATTACATTATTACAGCAGTAACAGATTTTATACCGGCACGACCTCCCATTCAGTCCCGTTGACTATGCAGTATGGTAGTATCATTGCAAACTTTAGAAGTAAGTACGTGTAGCCAGTGCGCTACTAAAGACTGACACAAGCACGAGCAGGCAAGCGTTTACAAAAGCAAATTAGGCAATATGACATGACTAGAAATTAAGGCGAGCATTACACAGATCATAACTAGTCATTTAATGTTCATGGGATAAGCCCACAGGAGTTACGAATGACTACTCCTTGCATATTTTCGCCATAATGCCAATGCTCCTTCTTCCGTCATTATTGCCTGCGTTCAAAAAGATGGAGTGCTTATGTCAGCTGCTCCTTTTGGGCCTCCAAATATTCATTTATATTTCGTTTTCTATAAATATTGAAAACACTTTTGTACATTTATGCATGCATATTACATGTTACCCAGAAAAAGTGGCTTGAATGTAGACAAGCGACTTTTCTTGTGTACAAACCCGTGTATCTCTGCAAATAGGTGGAATCTGTCTTTTTTCACTTCAAGAGGAGTAATACATACTATACTATGACATTACACAAGAAAAAGAGGCCAATCAAAGCAACTATGTAAGTTGAAATCCACAGCACCGTACTGAATCCTTGGAACAGCATAAAGCAGCTCAAAGGGTATAATAGATGTCTATACATTCCCTCCTTCCCTTAATCGAATAATAAGATTGCCTTGCTGACAATCTTTAAAGATTCAAAGAACTCAGACCTTTCTTTACTCACCACAGCAGCATTCCAGCACATCATACAGTGATGGCTAAACTTTTTTTGAAAAGGAAGTAGTAAATGAATCCCTCGACTGTGTAATCCTACCTACTGTAGGATACCATATAGTTGCTCTTCTTTTCTCAGCTATTTTTGGCAAGATTAGGTAACGAGTTAACCGAAACCTCACCACAAGAGTAGAGCAAGCAACATTTGACCAACCATGAAAGATGTATCTCAGGAGAAAAATGTCTTTGAACCGTGTGTATGTGGCGATTAGAATCACACTCTCTCCTATCATGTATCTTTGCTTTAAGCCGTTACCGTTGCACGCTGTTAACAAGAGGGCGGAAG
>JAQIXX010000819.1:0-45889 GCA_034700605.1 Willowsia nigromaculata
TAATGTCCCATGTACTCCACATTCCGACGTGCGAAAGTCCCACTTTGAGACATCCGTACTTCGGAATTCCAAGCGGAGTTCACAAAGAAGCGTATGGGAAATGTCCTACAATACATTTGGTATTATTGGGAAAATTCAGAAAAACTGCAGAAAAATTCTTCATGTTTTTATCACCTAAGTCAGACATAATAAAAACCCCGGGTTCTTCAATTAAAACCCCAAAACCTGGATTTTAATAGGTTTTAGGGGCTTCAATAGGTTGTATTGTGATTTAAGGGTTTTAACGGGTTTTAAAGCTTTTATATTGTGGCATGAATAATTGCCACTGCTTTGAATAATATGTAGAATGTAATGTAGGGTATGCAAATAGCAGAGTAAACGCTTGTACGTTCTAGATGTATCCAATAAGTCATAGATACAAGCTGTGAAATGTACGAGAACAATGTCGTCATATATAGAACAGTCGAGAAGGTTGGAGAAGCGACTACGATATTTATAACACGTGTACAAGTTATATGTGGAATACTAGTATAAGAAAATATTTATGTACTTTATAGATGTACGTAGCATAACATGAGTAAGTTGTAATTCGCTCGAGTTGGGCAGAAGATAATTCATTCTGAGTCGAAAGCTTGACGGTGACGGTTATGTCTGGTCAAGAGTAAGTCGTGTAGTTTCCTAGAGTAGTAACTAGAATAAAGTTTCCATTTTCGCTCAGTAATCTGGGAATAGTTCGGGCTGCGAATTATTTCGGCTTTCTTTCTCTTTATTGTTTCATCTCGTCGGTTTGGTCATTGAGTAACTAATAGAAGCCTATTGGCACTCTATTCATCATCATCCTGCATAACACCCCTGGCCAGTAGGATCTATTCGTGTTACAGGATAGACCAAAGTCTGTCACTTTTGCTGTTATATCAAGTGTCAATAAAACATTTCGTGTGGCAAGATCCGCATGAATAACCTACGTGTACATAAAACACAAAGCATACACATGCTATAAATATTTTTGCCAGTACAATTAAGCTTTCAAAAATTTAATCACACTGCCCTGAGGGTTTATACTTTTTTACACGATATGTACTCCATTGCTGATGCTATTTCAAACGCCCATCGCATCAACTGATAATCAGAGATTTGTTCAGGATTCAGACTGCAAAAAATAAATTATCTTGCATTATTTATGATACCTTGTCTCGATATCTACCGGCTTGTAATAGAAACGACTGATACCTTGACGGGACTGCAACATATCTAACTTCACTGACCATTTTAGTGGTTGACTTGCTAGCGCGCAAAAATTTCTCCAGTGAACCGTTACTACAAAGTTCAGTTGCAACATACACAATGCCTGTTTTAAAAAATCAACTCGCTGTAATGCACAATTATGTAACGAAATGCCATTGCGATATTTGGTGTTTGTAATGTATTTTATCAACCGTCTGAGAGCTCAGCAGTGTATGCTCCACAAATACTCACAACATTTTCATGTCTGCCCAGGTATATTAATATCTTAATTTCACTTAAAAGTCCCCTTAAGGCTGAAACAGGACAATCAGGACGAGTCATTTTAAATGCAACGTCATTGACAAGGCCGTCAATTCGGCCTTTATAAACTGAACCAAATGCTCCAGAACCCAATAACGTTGTTTTATCTAGAAATTCCAATCGTTATACACAAGATACAAATATATTTTATTTAGCCAATAATGTCACGCATATTTGACATAGAGTAAATTACCAATGAAAAATTTTCTCTTTGATAACTCAAACTCCTGACTGTATGGCATTCGAATCCAAGGACTGTCCTGGTCCTGCTCATTTACAACTTCATTTGTTACAGTTCCATTCAAAAATTGTCGAATCTCTTCCTGTGTCAATTTCTCTTTCATTTTCTGACTAATACGTCGGTAAAGAATGAAAACTAGAACCGCTAGTATTGCGAAAAGTATCAAGCCAAATACAACGCCAAAAATTAGTTCCTTTGAAAGACCAAATGAAGGCTCCTCTGGAACTTTTAACTCAAAGGCATTCCTAGAGTTATCATTGACTTCACCATGTTTCCAGCGACCATAGTGGTCAGCATACAAAATGTCAAGCCCTCTCTTCCACGGGTTGTCAAACGCTTCATGCATAAATATTTGCTGGGCATGTTCTTTTGACCATTGTTCTGATTGACTCCAAAATGACAACATGCTTCCAACTTCTGTATTTGACTGGCCCAGGTTTTGACCTCCTGGCCAACCAGTTTCCAACATAATTTTGATTGGAGTCAGCTTATTTGAGACGATTAGGCTTTGAATAGTTTTATTTACTTTTTCAAGGTCTCTGGTAATTGAAGCAAAAAAGTTATTCGGACCGCTAATTAAATGATTTTTGTTAGGCAGCATTTGGCAAATGATAAAATCCATGAATTTTAAAATTTCGGAAGGATTTAGGTTGTGGCCACTTAAGTTTAAACAATCAGATAATCTGATTCCAAATTTAACTCCAATATTTTTTGTCCTACTAGATACCAAAGATATCCTTTGTTTTGAATCAAATATTTCATTAACTGTTGTGATACTAGGAAATACAACACCCTGCATGGTTCCTGCAAAAATATTATTTGCTAATTTGGCCATTTCAAAGCCAACGTTTATCTCAGAATCTAGCTGTCCTTCGGATGCACTATGACTATTTTGCATATAAAGCCCTTGATAAACACTAATTTGCAGATTGTGACTTTCTTTGTTGATTTCAGCAGCAGCAGCGGCAGTATGAACTACACTTGCAGAGTTCTTCCAGGTTTCATTTTCACGGTAAATTTCTACATCCATAACCGGGTAGATAAAAATTTAGCTTATGGTCAATTGAGTTGGCATTTTGTTTTTGTATTTTTTCTTTTATCTGTTGATAATGTAGCTTCACTTACGAGAACTAGTTCCAACTCCATAGGTAGTAACTTGCCGGTAGCCTTTGTCTGCTGCTAGTCGCAGCATTACTTTTACATCAGATCTGCTGTACCTAGTACTTCCTGGATCATCACCATCCTGTACAAAAGGGGAGTAAGCGATTCCAACTTGACCCCATGTCTACAAATAGGGTTTGCACTATTATTCTATTGCTTTGATTCATTTAATAGGGATTTAAATAGACTCTACAATACTTACTGGCTTAAATACTGAAATAAATTCGGTAAAACCGAGAGTGCAGGCTACGAAATGTTTCCAATTTGAAATTTTCATGATACCTTTAAATTGAAGACACGTATATACTTTTACACCACGTCAAAATGGGAGATCAAATAAGCCCTTTTGAACAGTTTCATCAAACTATGTATGTGACAACCATTTTCAAGAAAAATTAAACTGGTTTATTTCTTTACCACAATATCCGGGAGTATAATATGACATATATGTCACCATCACCAGTACACGCTTTGTGAATTACCACATTAAACCTAAAATTTTCATTCATGTAACACAAAAACATAACGCAACGTTATATACAAATGAAACAGTAGTTTAATTACAGTTAGTAAGAATATACACTTCGTTATGCTTGTAAATATTTAAAAATCACGCTTATATAATCCTGCCACATGGCCACATTCATTGATTGAAGACGTCATATTTTTAATCCAACATTAAACAGTTCTGTCTTTTAAATATTTTACCAAAATTCTAAAGCTCAACTCGATAAACATGTGTGAAATATGTAATATGTAATCCCAAATAAACACATAGTGAATTTGGTAGATTGATGATTTTTCCTTGGTATGCAATCACTCTCATCAACTAAATCATAATTGCTCATGGACCATTGGACCAATAATGCGGTGAACTACGCAGATGTCAATGATGTACTTCATCTACACATAAGAAATGTAATTTATGATTTGTGCTTAAAGTTCATGAACGAAGCAACCAACGACTGACCATACAGTCTAATGTGCGCTAAAATTCTAGTTACGTCTTGAGCGTGTTGTCTGCAAATTGCAGCATTATTATATCATATCCCCACGAACACTATTATATTATTATGGTTAGTTTGGGAAAGTGTAGCATCATCGAGCGTACATCTTTTCTTTTTGGTTATCAAGAGCGAGTGGTGCATGGATGTTTTATGTACTTCATAATTCCAAGAAAATTGCAGCAATCCGTAATGACTAATAGGTGATAGTGATAAGTAGATACACATGTGTGCATTGTATTAGTATCTACGAGTCGCGTAAGTAAAATCAATTTTACTTTAGTTTACTCATGCACTTTCGTCAAAGTCAAAGTTGAAGGTACGGCAGTATGAAATGGACCTCTAACTATAATTTTTGAAAACTACATTTTTGCAACATGTATTGTAAGATATAGTAATATACATACAAATATCTTTTATTTTATTATTTTATTGGTTTTATTTCACACTCATAAATATACCATCCCATATTCTAATTCAACCTGCACTAACATCAGTTTGAACTTCCGCAATCGGTCTCTGGAACGGTTCCAGACTGTTAGCCGCGAAAAGAGCTAGACTAGCAAAGATAGCCAACTTGTTGTATTGAATTGCCATTTCACCTCCCAAAATAATGTTCAGGTCTCCCATTTGCGCTGGATGAATCCTGTTGGGTAAAATATGAAAGGACTCATTTCTAAAATTCATATTATAGGCACAAAATATGATGGGTGAAATAAGTAGCAAGTTACCACTCGACATCAGCTACTGGAATGAGGTACATATTCACAACAAAATGTATGTACATAGCCCAATAATTATGCACATATCCGAAAAGTTTATGACACAATCCTCCAACCATGTTCAATATCACCCATGTCATTTCAATAACAATGTTGTAATCCGGGTTTCTCACCAATCCCTTCCAAACTTGTTCTTCAGTTGCATTAGGATTTGTAATACTTTGCCAGGCAGCCCAGTTACTTTTAGCCGATTCATCATTCATCAAACCCAAGCATTGATTTGTTTGATACAACAGTCCACGATAATCATACTCTGTTAGAAGACCTACAATTATTTCGTCGTTTCCTCCACTATTTCCTGCATTAGAATTGCTATCCGTACGTCTTCGCCATGCGTTAGCTAAATCTGACACATAAAATTCTCTGATTTTGTTCATATAACTATCAGAAACTAAACTTTTGGGTGTCGCCATTTTCGCTATGTCCCAAATCATGTCAAGAATTTCCAGCTTCCACTTCAAATTGGTTGCTCCGTTAAAGTCAAGTACTACAGACTTATCAAAGGTGTCCGTAATAAGAGTCTTAAAATAATAGAGAGTATCCCTTAGTAAACGCTCCTGGTCACCGCCTCCACTGCAAGCTTCTGCCCCACTGCGACCAGCTAAACCCTCGTCTTCAAGCAATGTTTTTAAACCATCACTTGCTGGAATCAAACAAAAATACGACTAGGATGTATTATAATATTTATATGCAATAGTGTGTGTGCAAAATAGGTTTCCTAAAATCACCATCCGGAACTGCTCCCCAATAGCTGCAGAAGTTGACATCGATTGTCAGGTTGACTGAATCAGCGCACCCATTGAGAACGCTTACTATATTTATTCCAGCATTCTTGATTTTAGTCGCGGAGAGATCAGAGAGCATGCATATTGGATACTTCTCCCCAGCATCATAATCTTTTGGCTGCACACAGTATTTGTCACCTTTTCCAGTAACAATGGTCCAGCGCTTTTTCCCAATTATTATTAAAGACTTTATGGAGGATTTTATTGAAGCAAAGAAGCTACGAGTTACAGGTAACGCTGTTGGGTAAGCAATCGAAGCAAAGTTTTTTCTGGTGAAGAAGGTGATGGAATTTGTTTTAGGCAACGCGAGTGGCCCTATTGGTTGCGCAGATTCAATCTAAAAATATGCATTAATTGTTTATAATTCTAATTTTAAAAAATTAATTCCAAATTATGGGGTAGTAAATCTAATTACTCCTGTTGGTGTAAAACAGCGATTTTCCCCACTCGCTATTTTGAAATCTTCAGCATTGTCAATATTGAAATTTGGCATGCGATACAAAATGAAACTGGCAAGTACATAGTTTTGAAGATTGAAACATTTGATCATACGGAAGATAATAATGACAAATGCCTTTGTTGATGGATGAAAATGTTAATTTAAATTTTTTTGAACTTACGCTCCTCTCTGAACACAAAACAAACCAATCTTCAAAAACCCTTCCATTTTTGCAGCTTCTACGAGATCATCAAAGCTTCCCAGCTCGGAGTAGACTAGCTTCAAACCAGTCTTCCTTAACCCTGGGTAAACTGCTGCGTCTTGAGTTAATCGTTTTAGTACGTTTTTATAATATGGAAATTTTGCACTTTCACATTCATGATAAGCCAATATTAACATGAAGCTACAGAAAACCCTGTTTATGCCAATCATGATTGAAAATTTCTCGACAAATTTTATGCTGAGTAGTCCCAGGTGCTTCAATTAAAATTGTGACGGCCACATTTTCAGATATACGTACTTAATATTATACTATTTATTAGGATAATGTACGTGGCACAACGTAATAAAATAATAGTATTCACAGGCAAGAACAATGTGATTTCGGCAAGTTTCCAACAAATACCTAGAAATATTGGAATTCAGAGGAACAGAAAATGTACAAAAATACCGTGCTGTTGACTGCTGCAACTTGCAACCACATTGCATTGCAACAGTGTCCATTAGGGGTAGTTTGGTAAAATAAATGCATTGCATAAACGGAAGTTTGTTTTATAAGAAGTTACTCCAATTCAGTTAGATTCTTATAGTCATTATCAATAATGGATACTAATGATTGCAATAATTGTGCGAAAGAAGGTCTATTTGCAGACTCCCAGTTCCAGCACTCGATCATCATTTGGTACCTAAAACGTTGATGTTAAGTTCAAAGTTAAAGGATTTAAATCATGAAAAAAGTGCAGTTAATAATACAACTTATCAAGTACACTGCATCAGATGCAAACTGAGGTTGCTCTAGTCTTTTCCCAGTTTTCAAATACGTAATCAAATCATTCCAATTGCAAACTGATTCGTATCGAGGAGATGACCCTAAAATAAGATTTTCTAATTATGATGATTATCTTTACGAAAATCATTTTCTCAACTGATCTAAGCCCTTACCCAATGAAAATATTTCCCAAAGGGTTATTCCATACGAGTACACGTCACTCTGTACATTAAACTTTTTGGATTCTAAGGATTCAGGAGCTAACCATTTCCAAGGAAGTGGTTCAGTGCCACTCTTTGCGTAATCTGGCTCACCCTCTTGAAAGCGTCTTGATAGGCCAAAGTCAGTCACTTTTGAGGTATACTCGGTAGTTAGGAGCACATTTCGTGCTGCTAAATCTGAATGGATAACCTAACAATTCGCCAAAAACAAACTATTAAAACCCCAGCAGTCAGGTATTGTTTCATTATACTGATATGATGTATTTGAATCGTTTGGATGGTATACATTTTTGGAGGAAATGAAATTCATTGCAGAAGCAATTTCGTATGACCATCGGACTAATTGCATTATTGAAATTTTGAATGTATCATTCCTAAAAAGAAAAATTAAAACAACTTTACTTGTAAAACTTTAAACAAAATCCCTGCTGTATTTTTATCATTTTTATACTGTCGTACTTTGTATAGGTTATATAAACATTTTCATTAGTCGTCTTCAGTTCCATTTCAAACTGTGGCTTGTTCTTTTGCAAGTAACTTCCCAAATTTCCGAGCTCGCATAACTCCATTGCAAAATAAACCGTACCTTTTAATTGGAAGTACTTGATGAATTCAATCACTTTTCAGCATCAGTATAAATACAAGTCAAACTAATATTTGTCACCTTTTGAGATTTCTTTTGTATACGCTCCCAACAGGCTGCATATATTAGCATGTGAACCTACATACGTCAAAATTTTTATTTCTGACAAAAGGCATTTCATTGCCGATTCAGGACAATATGGATGAGTCATTTTAACTGCAACGTTTTCCCATGCTCCGGATGTAAGAAACTCACCCCTGTATACGCATCCTAAAGTGGGAAAAATAAAATTTCACTCAATTATCTCTCTTTATTAAAGCAGTTGCAGTGAACCACTACCAAATTGTCCTTTTCCCAAGAGTCCAGAGTCACATTGCTCTATAAAAAAAGTAATTATTGCCTACATAATACTTTTATCTTCCATGGTTGAAGTAAAAATAAAAGTTACAAATAGTTACCTATTTTAATCTGATTTTTATTAATTTCAAATGAATCATTATATGGAGATTTTTCCCAAAAGCCTCCTGAGTAGTGCCCATCTTCCTCCTTTACGCCCTCAAAAAATATTCTAATATCTTGTTCATTCAATAAATTTATTGTAGCGGTGGCTGTTCCCTCAACACGACGAACTCGTAGGTACAGTAAAGTTATCATTGCGATTAAAGTGAACAGAACTGCTCCTGCCAAGATTCCAATTTGTTGTGATCCAAAGCTGGAGAAGAATGTCCTTGCTAAGACCATCAAAAATATTAAAAAACCCTTCTTTAGTATCGTTGAGCACATGCTGTGCCTTTGCTTTGGTACCTGAGCTTGGGTCCAGCTTTAAAATGTATGCATTTTTGGATAACAAGTTTGGTTCTTTGACATTATTTTCCCATTTTCCAAAGTGAGATGCAAGTGGCAACTTTAGGTGCACATCTTTCCATGGAGCATCAAAGGCTTCGTGTAGAAACACTCTCCTTTCATTTATTATTGCCCACTCTGTGACACTGTTCCAATAGTCAGTTTGGTCTTGTACAGAGTTTGGTGGTCCAACTGACGGGTCTCCCGGCCAGCCCGTTTCCAGAATCACTTCTAGACTTTTACGACTTATATTCACCTTATTTTCCAGATACTCTTCTAATTGGAGGATGGTCAAAATGGCAGCATTTTTAAAAGATTCACTTCCAAATTTGAAGTCACCAGAATCGGGATTTTTAAGACAAATGACAAAATCACAATGCAGCATCACGTCTTTAACCTTCATCCAGTCATTGGTGGGAATATTCTGACAGTCCAGAACTCTCATCCCGTATTTTAAATTTACAGCATGTGCTCTACCAGACACATTTTTTATCATTCCGTTCAAAAAATGGTCAGCCACCAAGTCATTAAAATTCGCCTGACTGGGATAAACTATGGCTGAAACAGTTCCCTCATACAGGCGATTCGCTTGTCCTGCAATCTCAAGTCCAACTTCAATTTCACAACCTAGCTGATCCATGTAAGGGGAATTGTATACGCCTTGGTACAGTGTCAGAGCCAAATGATTTCTATTCTTGTTAATTTCTGCTGCAGCCATTGCAGTGTGAACAAAACTGGAGCAGTCAGAGATGGACTGGTTATCGTATGACCCTGTATTGATGATGGAATTAAACAAGTTAAATGAAGTCAACTGTAGTTATACCCCTTTAATACTTGTTATAGATTTTAAGAGAAATAAAATATTAATTGTACTGTTAGGACACCCAACGCCATAGGTTGTAGTGGCATTATAAGCTCCGGAATCCAAAATGACACTAAGCATTACTTTAATGATATCCCTAGTGTAAGCTTGGGTAGTAAGTTGATCACCACTACGAATAAGTGGAGAATAAACGACACCAATGTCTGTAGTCATAACCTGTACAACCTGGCCTGCTGTAAGTACTACGATTATGATTTCAACCGAATTGCAGGTGAAGTACGATGAAAACAATGATTGATTCATTTTGATTTGTAACGTAAAAATATCTTCATAGTACGTTTTCGATGCAAACTTGTATGTGAAGCTCAAAATAAATCATTTTTTGAAAACCCAAATGGATTTTCCTTGGAAAGATACAAAATGGAGAAAGGTAAAAAACTCGCATGAATACAGGAAACTGTTGGGCAGTAACGAGACTTTGAATGAGGATAATCCAATTTTCAAGATGCCGAAGAATTCTCCTGCTTTACATTTACTTTAATTGAACATGAGCAATATAATGCACCTCGTGTACATAGCAGTGAATCCCAATGTACTTGTTACCTTTTCTACACTTCTTACTTTTACTACCTGCTTTGTATTTTAAAATCAAGAAAAATGGCACAATAGTATAATATTTGTGACTTACGGTTAAAGAATGAATGAAGATACAGGGAAATTCATTATATAATTACGTATAACATATACCTACACTATAGACTTGTTGCTTGCTTGGTCATTGTCATGCGTCATGAGCAAAAGTACAGTGATTCAATTTAAAACTCCAATCATGTAGGAGTTCAAATGTGTCATCTATGTGAACTAATGAAGACTTGAATTCATTAGATTTAAATACCTACTCCATAAGACAAGACAAGAATACTTTTTATTTTGAGAAGGTGACATGTATGTTGAGTTAGTTATATTATGTACCAAAGGTTTGAAAGCAACAAGATTATGAGCACAGAGCACAGCTATGCATAATACGCCGTTATAATGGTGATTGACATGTTCGTATTTCTTATTTAACCACAAAATAAGATTGTTGTCATTTAAATAAAGATCTGCTAATTTGATTGAAAATGCGTATTTAATTTAAACCGTCATTTGATATTGATCCTATTAATTCTTCACATAACAAGCACGAATGCATGTAAATGTGTGGTCAACAAACCTGCCTGGATATCATATGATACATACCATTTCGTATTTAAATCCTTAACGATTTAATTTGGAATCATTTAGAGGATTTTAATGATTATTACAAATTGCAATTCATTTTGTTTGTTTATTTGTCCAATATTCAAAGGATAAAGGGGAAACGTTGCAACAATCATGCCGGTGCATTTATTTTTTAATTTATTTTTAAAACCCGAAATTCAGTGAATGCAAATCTACATTATTTAAACGTATCTAGTAATAAGTGATCTAAATGTACATAAACATCATTATTGGTGACACATTAGAATTGATTAATAGAGTGATAGTTTTTTGGGAAACTAATCTAATTTATCAGACACTGACATTAGCGTAGGACTGAGGTTGGCCAACACATGTATCTATAATGTGAGCTGTGGAAAGCTTCAAGTCCGTAAAAGTTGGTCTAGATTTGGATTCCATGTGCCAACAATCGACCATGATTTTGTAACTGAAAAGTTTTGAGAACAAAAATCAAACTTAACAGCAACTGTAAGAAGATAAGTAATGCAACAAAACAAGAGAATTTCATAAATATCGTACACTTCAGGTGTAGCATGAGGTGGACATTTCATTCTAAGACCGTTAACCAGATTGTCAACGAATTCCAAATTCCAGGACAGGCCAGGATATGGCAGGTCACCTGGATAAAGAAGCACAGGCAAAAATTTTCTTATATGACATTTCTCGATTGCAGACATCAAATCTTAGTCTCAGAGTATGCATATCTATTATTATACACCATAAATATTCAGGGTGACTAAAAAAAAAGCCAAATCACTAACCCATTGCAAAAATTTCCCACAGTGTAACACCGAAACTCCACACGTCACTCTTTGACGAAAATTCCAAGCGTTTCAGTGACTCTATAGACATCCATCGCCACGGCAGAGGTTCCTGTTGCTGCTTCACATAATTCGTGTAGTCATATAGCCGGCGTGATAACCCAAAATCCGTTATCTTTGCTGTTTTATCTGCCGCTAAAAGAACATTCCTAGTGGCGAGATCAGCATGAACCACGTGCTTGGTTCCAAGATACTCCATCCCACAAGCGATTTCATGAGACCATCGTACCATGTCCAAAAAAGTAATTTCTGCTTTAGAGACCAGTGATGTTTCTTTGTTTTCATACGCGTTCTTCCTACATTATGAAAATAATCTGCATTATTGAAGTGTACTGCATAACGCTGTCATTTCAGTATTGTAAAATATCATGAAGGTTTTAAAGCTAGTTCATACATGGGAGCATTCGCATATCGATTTGTTGCAGGCGGAGCTACTGTCGTAGGTGTTTCACTATTTCGCAAGTAGCCTTCCAAAGATCCCAAAGTGCAAAGTTCAGTAGCAACGTACACCACTCCACTCAAAATTTCAGCGGTATACGCGCCATGTATTGATACAATATTTGGATGTTTGCCTAAGTAAGTTAGTATTTTTATCTCAGATAGTAGTCCCTTGAGAGCATTTTTGGGGCAGTCGCTTTTCGCCATCTTAAGAGCCACTTCAATACTTTCTTCATTTTCAATCAAAGCCTTGTAAACGCAGCCGAATTGGCCAGTGCCTAACAAAGCTTCCCGTTCTAGAGAAACGTTCATTAATAAAATATGAAATATACGCGCTTTAGTATTTCCTTAGTACTCATTTTCCTTAGTAAGTCCTACTCATTTGCTTAAAACCATTCCACAACATTACTTATTTTCAGCTTGTCCTTTGAAATCTCGTATGATTTATCGTAAGGAAACTTGAGTGCTGATTCCACCACTGTGTCACCTCCCTGTTGAGCTGCAGTTTCATCAGAAATACCATACATAAACTCACGAACGTCATCCTTGGTTATGACTTCCTGTAGCTTTTTTACGCGCATAAATAACAACGTGATGAGAGTAAGGACAAAGAGCATTATCAAGACTCCAATAGCAATTCCAACGTAAACCCAAGGGCTTGTCGTGGTTGAAGAAGACATTTTAGGTTTTTCATCCGGTGGAGCTAGCCATTTTGAAGATTTTATTTTATAATATAATAATTTTATGATTCTATTTTGGGTTTCATGATTCTTTTGTGCAAAATATTTTGTCACTTGGGATGACATATTTGATATGACGAAACTCATCGATTAATGAATGCATATTATATTTTGATTGTTTTACCAAATATTTTCTCTATGTATCCATCAGCCAAGTTAACTTTAGAATTTTCTTTCAATTTCCACCAGCCATAGTGAGCAGCCCCGTGGTCGTTTTTCCATGGATTGTCAAATGCTTCAAGTAACCACATCGTAAAATTGTGATCCGTCGAAAATTTATCGGCAATTTTCCAATACTTTTGCAAATTGTTAATATTTTCCCAAGTTTTAGAGCCCTTACTGAGCCAACCGGTCTCCCCCATTACTTCAAGGTTGGGGTTAATTTTGCGCAAGTCTTTTCGGAAACCTATGAGGTCATTTTTAACCGTGAGAAACCCATATTCTGCTCCGGATGGTAGGTTATGCTCCGCGGGTTTCATCTGACAAATTATGAAGTCAGATTCATTGACAATATTTCGTCGTATGGAGGCGAGCTTTTCTTCTACTGATCCACCATCACCAATGTACTGACTCTCAGGGTAAATTCCGCTGCATAACTGTCGACTGCCCACCTAAAGTTTTATATTATGTACGAATTGTATTTTGCTCCATTAATACACAATTAAATAGCTTGGGTGCTTATGAATTCATTTTGAATCTTCATTTCACCTTCAGACCTAACCGCTTTGCGTCTTCCACATATTTTTTTATGTTTGTCAAAGTTTGGTGGGCTCGCTTCAAGTCGGTGGATATATCGCTGTGAGAAAAAATTAATCCCTTTGCTGTCCCTGGAAAAATTTCATTTGCTTTTTCGGCAGATTCTAGGGCTACTTGCACTTCAGTGTCCATTTGCTGAGAAAAATCAGATTGCCACATTCCTATGAGAATAGTTAGGGCATCTTCGTTTCTTTCTTTGTTAATTAAGGCCGCAGCTTCGGCTGTGTATACTTGCTTGTTGCAATCATAGTATGTGCTGTTCTTTACATACGGAACTATAACCCATAATTTAAATACAAATCAATTTCTTAGCCATTTTGTAGCCTTTAAAGCATCTCATTCGGAATTACACTTAAAAGTGTAAATAAACGATGATTGGTTTCAAAAATTAAACCATACCATTATCAGCTCCAACACCATAAGTAGCAACTTTTGAAAATTTTCCAGAAATCACATCCAGCATTACTTTAATATCTTCCAAAGTGTAAGTTTTCCACCCAGGAATGGCTTGTCCATTTTCAGACCGTTTCACATACGCAGAAAATACTACACCTGTAGTTCTGTTATTGAATTCAATACAAGTGATCGGATTGAATACACAAAACGAAAATATTGAAATTAACTGTAATGCACTGCCGATTTCGATATAATTTATGCGGATCATTTTGCCAATGGCTGTATACAATGGATGATACCAGTAAGCAAGTCAAAAGATATCCGCGAAGGAAAAAAGTGAGCATATCAAACTGGCATAAAAGGAACCATCTCTTTTATTTTAAAATGTTGTGTGGTAAAAGTGGTAAAAGAATTCCAAGATTGACTTCCTCCCGTTTTTACTGAATTAAATAGACTTTTCCGCAAGAATATATGCGATGGAATTTTATAAATGGGTCATTGGCCAAAAACACACGCTAAAATAACTTGTTACGCAGAACTTTGAAAATAGGGAAATTCCTTTGTTAATGGAACCTGGCTCATGGACATTGCAAATGAAATGGCATTACCATTACGTATTATAAGCATTCATTTTTATGCAGCATTGTACATGCAAGAAACCTGAAGCTTTCAAAATTTAAGCTTAAACTATTAGTCCTTTAGTAGCAAATATTTCATCTATCATAATCATGCATACATATTTAGTTGCAAGAGAGAAATTTAAACTCTCAGGCAGGTCATTGATCCTGAGTGAGCTCTTGTGGAAGTATTTAAGTTATTGTTTTTAGACAGATATGAAATCATGTTACTTTCTATGCATTTACGATGGGCTGGAGTTTTGGAGTCACATATAATTGACAGGTTTTCCAAGTCCAAACTTCATAGGTCCATTGTGTGATCTGATTTGGTGCTTCTTCAGCCTGAATAAGCTCTAAAACTACACGATAAGAACTTTATATATTTTGTCCTTATCGGGCAGTTTTAAACTTGTCCAGACTGGCTTTCTTTTCTTCTTACTCGTCTCCGTCCGAGAGGGGCTCAGGTGCGGGGGATCAGAGACTATGACAGGTCCATTCCTATCGTTCTGGTCAGTGGTGGTGACTTGTGACCCGTGAGAAATTCTGAGTTGACGATGTGTACCTTACTAATATGTAATGTACTAGTGGGCCACTTTTTAAAATCACAGTGATCCAAAAGTACATCACATACTGCAAGGACTCTTTCACGAGATGATGTTGTCTTCAGATTCTCCAGATTCTGAATGCAGTCTTGGAGAAATCTGAAGGCCTTTTATACTTGACTTGTCAGCACCTTTGTATCTTTCGAAAGTTTGTAATGCTCACTTTCAGCTAACTGACGGAATTTAAATGTGATAATGCAAGTTTGTCGTAATCACTTGAAACATAAAAATTAGTAACGCAACTGAACTAGGGGTAATAATATAAAAGTATAAAATGTCTGGAAATTTAACAATGTACGTACGTTTGAAAAATGTATGTAAACATGCGAGTGTATTATTTACAAGCAGTGTTAGTGGTGACATTAATTGATAAGAAAAAATACTTCCATCTTTACACACATTAATATTAAAAGTTTTATGAACCACGCATTATTGTAAAGCTTTTCATTTTTCTTCATCCCCTTTTCTAAAGCAGCTTCATCCCCTTCTCCTTCCGATGCAATGCATGTTGGACGGAGCAATAATAAATTTTTTGCCTGGGTGAAATTTGATGCGTCAAAAAGCACCATATATTTTTGTGTTCTGTTTTGTTTTAGAATTTTATCCATCATTTATTATTACTACGCGTGACATTTGACAGGCGACAAGTTTAACGTCTTTGGAGGTGACACATTATATGCGTCCGGGTGTATACCATGCATTGCGATACATTCTTACAATCTTCGTTACTTCGTTATTATTACCAATACCAAAATCACCAGTACAAATGTAATCAATGTAAACATCTAAACAGTAACGCATTGGTTTCGTTAAAAATGCTCATGCGTTCATCATGATTTTATGAGTTTGTGGATTTACTTGGGTTTTAGAATGTTTCAACGTTCCACCTAATTAAATTTCACTTGCTGAGGTGATAACAACATAAGCGATCATGTGAATGCAAAATGCAACTGGTTCTAAAACATAAATGACCCTGCATCCAGAAAAGTAAGTTCTCTGTTTAAAACAATAATGTGCTGGGACGACATTGGTCTAATCTTATCTTTACTGCAAGATGTGCACGCACAATTACAACAAGCAGCAATAACGCAGATGAGTAAAAATAAAAGATTTTTCGTGGATTAAAAGTTGTAAGAAGAGTACATATTGAATACGATGGAATGTTATAGTTTCGGTTCTTTCACGCGCGGATGCATTTCTGTTTTCTGTGACACTTAGCTTAGCTCAACATCTTATTTTTTCAAGATGTGATAAATTAGTTATGGTTGGGAAATAATAATAAAGAAAACGCATTTATAGAGCAAGAGAAGTCCGCACGACGGAATAAAGCAATTTTGTTGATACGTAGGTCTAGATCCTTTATATATTATGTACATATATACGTAGGTATTTTTCCAATGTCACGAAGATCAACCGGCATACGCATGAAGTGTCAGATTACAGGTTATAAGTACGATATGCGCTGCTTTGTTGTAAGCTTCTTTTTTAAAATAAGCGTTTCACCATCTGCAAAGATGTTTATGTCCGTTGGTATGTACAAAATACAAGATAATGTGCGTAAAAAAAAGGTTGAGGGGGAGTAGAAATTGAGTCATCTAGTTGTTTGCAAGTTCCTTTGCTCCACATACAAAACTAGGGATCAAAGTGGAATCTTGGAATAAAAACTATAAGTTTTTCAAGTATACATACGTATTCTGTACTTTGAAAATACATAAATTAATTGAGATCCTGATTCCTTTCTTAAATATCTAAAACAAGGAATATCCCGTACCAACGTTTTGCTACTCATGTTCCCCCTCGCTTCCAAAACTGTTTGATGATGTTTGATGATATGGGAGGTACATAAGTACATTAATTTTTGAAAGTTAGCATTAGCAATTGGCGGTTGTACCCTTGTTGTACCGAAATGTACTTCAAATATGTACCTACATAGTACGTAAATCTAATAAATATGTGATTGAAATTATTAAATGTTTAACTATCATAATCTGCTTCTGGATTTATCGAATCAATTGTTTTTTATTTCAAAACATCCTTCAGAACGAAGGGTGACGCAGGATAGTTAAAACATGTACTATTACTATTCTAATAATAAGCTATGATGATGTATGTATTATTTTGCGTGTGTTCACACTTGCTTATTGGTATTTACTCGCAAATATTGTTATGTAATAAGTTGCTAATAAAAATAGTGCAAATCTTCTAATGTGGTTAGCGTTTGTTAATTTAGTGAACAAGGGTCTAATTAAAAATTATTATCAGGAAGGAAAGATGCTGATGGTTCGCGTCTTGTAAGTACAGCGGGCACAAGTACAAAGTTTAGTATACACATATAGATAATATTATATGCCTCGACAAGTGGTTGGGTGTTAATTTGATTTAGCACGTTTAGTTTAACTTACTAGTTTATGCTTTAACATTTAAAACATTAATGCACGTGCATAAAACCAGAGAATTCAAAGTTTTTGTTACGCATTTGAGATGAGCAGTGAGGGCCTCAAGTCTTACTCGCATGTTTATCGGGAAGATGCTGTAAAACAATGACTTTTGGGTTTCAGATTCTTCTTTTCTCAAAAAGACATCACGAAGAGATCGTATAATATGTATGTAGATATATTTAATTCCCAAATGGTATGAAAAATGCGTCTCGCGTCTCATTACCTCGTTCTCATCACTCCCAGCCATAATTTTTTTCATGGGCCCGCTGTTCATATGCAATGAATGCATTGATGACATTCTAATTATTTATTTCCTTAATTTAACTGTTTTCATACTTTTTGCAGGAAAGAAAGGAATCGGGAAAACTTAAAACTAGAAACACACAATTTAGTTTGTACATGATTATGCATTTCTTTTAGCTACAAAGTGAAAATTATGATGCATCCAATACAAAATTATTCATCTCATAAAAATCCACGAAATTCTCGGTTTCTGTCGTAAATAAATGAACATTATCATACTTTTCACAGTAGTAATTGCGAATATAGCAGAAGGAAGTAATAATATGACATTGCAAAAAATGATAAATTGACTTTAACAGATGCATTATTATTAAGTTGTCACGCATTATATTAATGGTGTACTATAATACTATACACGTACATCGTGTTTAAGCGTACTTCACTGGTCACAGTCGACCACCTGCTAATTTGCCCATCAACACATTTCTTGTGCCTATGTACTGTGAGTTTTATTTTGAAAAATTAAAGATCAGTTTTTAAAGTTAATAATATCTCCTCCAAAATTCATGAAGGAGCTTATCAGATGCTTTGTAGCTACAGATTGCTACTTTTTGAATCACAAGTGTAGTTCCTTTCAAATATCATATTATCTAGTACGTTTACGCTTTAAGAATGCCCACGCACTTGTTGAATTTGTGATATGGGTGCATCTGATCTTCTTTGTTCATCTTCACAAAATAAAGATACTTCTATGGTTTGTGGTTGCATGATCGAAGATACACAAAATGTAGTTATGAATATGCATGATAAAAATTAAAGTAATATTTTTTGTGCTTATAATGCCAAATGCTGTACTTGTCTCAGTCCGTTCCGTTTGAGAGTAATCAGTCATTCCGTCATACGTTATGATGTGCGAAATACACCTACCAAGTTTTAAATATCCATCACACAGTCAACTGCCTCCGCGACACAGATTTTTTTATTAACATAGCCAGTCATCGACTCTGTCTTCACGTGTTCGTGCATTACAAATTAATACCACTGAAGTACTTAGTCGACTTCATGTAAAGATAACGGGGTAATTATAGATTGCGAATATTTAAAACGCATCAGACACTTATATTTGTAGTTGGATATTTATACATGCATCATGCCCTCGGTTTGCTCTCCACCACGCATAAAAGTCATCATTCGCAGCGATGAGCATAAGATTGATTTTAAACAATCAAAGATCCTGTACTAACGTTGAATGGTACAAGGACAATAACATGGTCCTTGTGCTCGTCCTGTGTAATACTCAATTCATTATTTAAAATTCGGACGTTGAACAACAAATAGGAGCATTTGGCTATCCTAACTATCTTGGTGTCCAACGAACAAACGCGCATACATATACGCATTTATCAGTACCAGTCTATTTTACTCATTGTCAGTCTATCCGCAACGCATTTCCTACTTTTCCTATATCCTCACAAATAGACGAGGAGCAATTTCCCTTCCCCAATATATCAGAAGGAAGAAGGTATAAAAATTTAATTTCTAACTCGCACACCTTTCGTACATAAAGGTGTAATATCTATATGAATATTTCTAAAGCGAGGATTCATCTGAAGAATGATTGTTGAATCTTTTTTGAATGCCGTCTTTCATGTATGAAACGCATAAATCCTCTGTATCCAAAAATAGCAACTGAACAGACAGGAGGTAGCGAACAATCAATGCATGCATACATAACAAGCAGTAGTAAATGCAAAAGACATGACACACAGATAACACGTAGGTAGGTGGGATTTTGCTTTGAAAGTTATGTGTCCGTTCAGTACATATTAAAGAATAATCTTTGTTCTTCTTCTGCCCTGCTAGTTTGAACATGCATTTTAAGGTCCCATCGGAATGTTGTCAGCATCAGTAATAAACCTTACTTCCTCAGCAGTAAAACTGAAGTTAACCACCGTACAATTTGGAATTTAGGGTTACACAATTCATTGATTGTCAACCACGTATCATTACTATCACCATCGATGTGCGTACGTGCGGACCCCATACATGGCACAATTGTATCTATCCTTTAAAATAGAATAATTTGATGCGTTCGTATGTGGGTAAGGTACCCGTGTGAAAGGCCTATTTTAAAATGGATGCATATGCAGGTATTTAACAAGGACACCATTCATTATGCTGAAAGGACCGTATCCCTTCATCGGTGTAAAACTTTGGATGAAGGGTTGAAGTCTGTGTACGTTACAAGTTACAGGCATATATGTTATCGCAGAGGGACGGGAGCACCTTCCTAAGGACCAGATATATCCTCAAGACTGTCTTCACTTAATCGATGGAGGATAATAAAATAAAATGATGTTCACTGCCGTGTCCGTATATGATGACACTCATGCTTTGCTTTGTTTAATACCAGGCTTTTACAGGGTTTAGGTATGTATTGCGATCGGCTATTACTGTACGAGTATATCCCACAGATATATAGCCCAAAAAACTTGAGGACAACTTCTAAGACGAAGAAGACGCTACTTTATAGAACAGTAACTTTCTAAATGGATGTGGCGTTTGTAGTTGCACTGTAGTACACCAAGAGTTCTAGCAGCAAATTGTTGTTTTTTTACATACACTATTTTAAATCTTGAGTGAAGGACATTTTCTCCTTTACATTCACTTTTTCAGTGTTGAAGATTTCTCGTAAGGCTCAGTGTCTTCTGTTTAGTTCTGCGATTAATCTGATTTTACTTTAATTTTGCAAAAATGTGCACCACCAAACGAAAATCTCGGAGTCCCCCAGCGCCAAACAATGGCATGCAAGGAAGTAACGGTAATGTGATAAATGGTTCCTCAAAGAGTGACGAGGAAACACAAATCGACACAAGTTGGAGCTGGGCAAATATAAGGGACATGGGAATCGTGTGGAGAAATGTCATAATTATGACCTATATTCATGTCGTTGGTGTGTACGGATTTTATGTCTGGTTCTCTGGTCAACTTCGCTGGACGACAATTATCTTAGGTACAAAAAACGACTTTCTGAATTTGTTTGAAATTTTACTAAAATTAATAGCTGCTTTTTAAAAAATTCACAGGTTTCACATTTGGCTATACAACTTCTTTCGGGGTAACTGCCGGCGCCCATAGACTGTGGGCTCATAAATGCTACAAAGCCAATCTTCCCTTAAGAATTCTGCTTTGCTTTATGCAAACATGTGGCTGCCAGGTAGGTTAACAGGTTTATATATAGTTTTGCAATTTTTGAGATGCATAAGTAGATAAATTCACAATATTGACAAGAAAATTATTTTACAACAAACTGAAAACAGAATAGCATTTACGAATGGTGTCGTGACCATCGGGTTCACCACAAGTTCACGGAAACAGACGCTGATCCCCATAACGTAAAACGAGGTTTCTTTTTCGCTCACGTTGGTTGGTTGCTGATTAAAAAGCACAATGATGTAAAAACAAAGGGAAAACTTGTTGACATGTCTGACCTGGAAAAGGATCCAGTTGTGATGTTCCAGAAAAAGTAAGAAAGTTCAAATTCAGAAATCAACCGGCTTTTTATACTCAAAATACAAGTATGTACATTTCAATATTTAACTATTCAACAATTGCATTTTAATTGCTCTTGTAGGTTTTTTATCCCCCTGACCATCTTGTGCTGTTTCTACCTTCCATATCAACTTCCTGTCTGGCTAGGCGAAGACAAATTGAAGTCATGGAACATGGTAGTCACCCGATACATGCTTACCTTGAACTTCACTTGGCTTGTGAATAGTGCTGCTCATATGTGGGGACCGAAGCCGTACGATGAGTAAGCCTTCATGGAGTCAAGAATATCATTTTGTGTTCAATTACTTTAAGATTATTATTTTCTAAACTTGTAATTGAACTATTTTCCGTGTCATTATACAGCCGCATCCATGCTGTGGAGAATAAATTTGTATCCGGAATGGCTGTCGGCGAAGGATGGCACAACTATCATCACATTTTCCCTTGGGATTACAAAGCAGCCGAATTGACCACCTACAATCATAACTGGGCTACCGCTTTCATTGACTTTTTTGCTTGGATTGGATGGGCCTACGATCTTAAAACAGTTCCAGAAAAGGTTGTTCTTCAAAGAGTTCGCCGAACGGGAGACGGATCGCACCCAAAACATAACAGTGATGTCAATGCAATAAATAACAATGCCGAATACTCGCAGATTTCTCCAAATTCATGGGGATGGGATGACGAGGATGTGACAAAAGAGGAACGAGGAATCACCATCATTTTGAATCATCATGAACCAAAAGATGATTGAATAAATTGACTGCAGATTAATGATTCTAGGGTGGCTAAAACGGAGTGGTCTGTGTATGTATATGGCAGCTTGAATGACATTGCAAAACATATGCAAAAGAACTAAAAATACTTAATAATAGATAGCTATAAACACATTTTATTAGATTTTATTTCCCATATTTCTTCAACATGCTCAATAATTTTACATCAATAACGGTCAAAAATGCACTCATTTGTCATAAGTTATCGAGTACATTTTAGATACACACATAATAATTGTTAATCTCTTCTATGCAGCTATATGTGCAATAAAATATTCCATTTTAGTTACACTTATTATGAAACACTTTTTTGAAACATAATGACTGGTGTGGTTAACAGCGCTGGCTTACAGCCAAATATATCTTCTTCGGCGATCCAGCGTTCGTAGGGGCAGAACGATTCCATCGACTTCCCTTTGAACATTATTGCACTCCACGTGACCCTCATCATCGTCATAATAAGACCTCACGATTCCACAAAGAATGCGTTTACGGCAAACTGTGTCACAGGGGTCCTTATCTTGAAAGCTGGAATCTATCGCTTTGTAGTAGTGCCTAAAAATAGTACTTATGTTTAATACAAAACGTTTTTTATTCCTCATGAAAGCTCCATGTGATTTAACTTACTTGTAAAATAAGTTAAAGGTGTCTTCATTCTTTGCCATTTTTGAGACAAATCCCCTGAGAGATGTCGGCAGTACATCAGGAATATCATACGCCTTGGTTGCTTGGTAGGACTGAAACCATTCCACAAACATATCATCTTCAGCAGGACTGGCTTCCACAGTTCCATTGGGGCCGTACAAATTCCTGTATTGCTCGTTGGCCAGTTCCAAGTCGTAAATCCATGTTTCATGATCAACAATGTTTCCGTAGGTGGATTCGTTGGAGTCCATATGGTAGATCCTATATCCTGGATTAAAAATTCTGTAAGGAGTGAGGCTAGGTCCTATCCACATCACATTAATTGGCATCGACTTGTTTTGAGGATCGTGAAGAATCCTAAACTCGTCGTAATGAGTATGTCCATAAAACTGTCCAGTTACAGTGTTCTTATACCTCGCAATAATTTTGTAAAACTCTCTGGACCATGTCTTGGAGCAGTCTTCGTGACCTGGAGGAACGTGACCAATAATGTGAGCAGTTTTCCCGTCCTTTCGAGTGACATACAGTTCATTTTGAAGCCACTGCAGCATGTCACCGGGATCTCTAGGTTTGTACGTTTGCCACAAATTGAAACCGTAGCAGACGTTCGTATTGACAACGATGGCTCTCATTTTATCATTAATTTCAACAACAAAGTGACCAGCTTTGAGAAAGTTTTCTCTCTCCGCAGTAGGAATCCACTGCTTCCATGCTTCGTATGCTGTTTCGTACACCCAGTCTTGTCGCAGTTCGTGAGGAATAGGATTCGATTCAGGAGGTGAAAATGTACGACTAGTAGGACTGTACAAATTGACCGGATGAGCTTCATGATTCCCAAGACACGGGACTATCCTCGTGTTTGGGAAGTAATCATACAAAACTTTAGACACCGAATTTATGATAAGCTTATTTTCCTCCTCATCTGTGTACCAAATGTTATGAGGTACTAGGTCACCCGTCATGTAAATCAGATCAATGTCTGTATGCTGTCTTTGTATATGGGACAACGTTAAATGTAGCATTTTCATGGGCGCATCACACCTTCTGTTATCTCCATAATATCCCGCACCCACTTCGGTATCATTTGGGTAGCCGAATCTTTCCTGGCAGCAGAGAACTTCATTTTCACATTCAGCAGCAGTTCCAGTTTTATAATCAAGATCAATGTGGAGGTCAGCCAGATGAAGGATTTTTACTGGACGATTTTCAATCCTCTTGGTAGACAAAGGAGTAAAATTTTCAACATTGTCAGCGGGATCTGGTGCAGTGTCCTTTTCGTGTACTAGTGGTGGCACCGTCACATACTGGTTTATGGGGTCTACTTCCCACTCAAATTCAGAGTTTCTCATTCGTTTGCGACTAATGCGACAACCAAGAGACTGTAAAGTCACCCCACAAAACTCTTGAGGGCTCAGTTCTTTCTTTCTTTGTCTCACAATCCAGTAAAACGTCGGTCCGAGACGTTTGATTGTTCCCTCACAAACGTCAGGATGAGCCAAACGGAAAAAACGGCACGTAAACACTGTAAAATGCTCCAAATCTTCCCGACTTGTCATTTGTTTGTTAATCTATTCGCAGAGACAATATAATATATGACTATGGTCAAAACTTTGACCCCGGCATAACATAATATTTGTAATATGATCTTACCTGGAACATCAAAACCCCTGTGTATACTTGACATGCTGCACACACAGAGTCTCTCTTTACATTTTCTCCAAATCCGGAAAATATTTGTCGAAAGACAGACAAGTCAGGAATTCCATACATTGATGCATTTACTTTGGTGCTTTGGTCTGTATTATTCCAACCTCCTGGTGCTTCCATTTGAGCAATTAGGAAACTGTGCATGTCATGAATCTGTCGCTCCAGCTCTTCCGGACTGAGCATTATTTCGCCGCTAGAATTGCTTTGCTGTTGTCCATCTACGGAACAAAGGAAATAAAGTTAGCAAAAATGACTACGCTACACTAAAAAAAGTTTACAATGTCTCAATGTAGTGCTACTCACGTTCGTGCTCATGTTCAGGACATGAAAGCACCCAAGATGAACACAAAATTACAACTAGAGATCCTAAGAAAATATCTCGAAACCTTGTGAGTGGCTTCATGTTTCAAGATAAGACCAGCATTCGTTTTCCTACGTCGTAAGATACTGAATCTCAATTCAAATATGCCCTCAAAGCCTGTCACAACTTGGAATTTATTGAGTAAGGCATTCTATTGTGGTTCAAAGGTATTTCAACTAATTGCCTTTAACGAGTTCTTTCCTGCTTCACTTTTCTTTTGAATAGATGAAAATACCGACACTTGTATGATGTTTTGCTTGACTCACTCACAGCATTTTTGAAACATTAGAATAACTACTATTTATTGGCTTTGTTTGATTGCAAATCCTAACCTACGTGCAAATCGCAATTAATTGTGTTAATATGTGTTCCCATCTTCATATTAGCATATAAATGGCAGATCAATTTCATCAACAATAGCATGCAATATTATTGTCAAAGGATTGTCCTTGACTCTCCATTTGTACCAATACCAATGATGTGAGCAACTGTATGAACTGTAAGTGAAGAAATAGGTAAATAGTATGTTTTGCCAATCAAAGGTAATTTTATTCTCATAAAACAATAATAGAGATTCACTATTCAACGCAAAAATTCCCAAAATCCAGAATATGTATATACATAGGTCGCGTCATGCTGTTTCAACATTAAAAATGAGAAATAGTTACACATGAATCTTTCACTGAAATAATTGCGATACGAAACAAAACCGAGATTTTGTCATTATTTTTCAAAGAAAAAATACAACAAGTGAGTTGATTAGTCTGAAAGCAAGCTGCCACTTGCAATACAATCGAATTCTATTTTATGTAATTCACTGATTCATAATTTGCTGCTGTTAATTCATGCGAAAAGTATTCACCAAAAATTCCCTGTACCCAGCTTTTCCGGCTTGGCTGACGTGGAGCAAAAAAATCACTCCGAAGAGCTCTGCACAGTGCACACAACAATGATGGAATTCATCAACCATGAGACGTGAGCGCCGGAGTCCTACCTGACAGCAGTTTAAAAAAGGTTGCTATGGAAAGTAAATGGACTTTTCGGTTTATAAATGCGATGATTTTAAAAGCACCCAAATCGCGAGATTTTCAGATTCTGAATCTCAAGACGAGAAGCGAGGTCATTTCGATTTAGTTTCAAGTTTCCTTTTCAAAATTTTCTGTGCAACTTTTCAAAATTCGCAGTGAAAGTTAAAGGACTTTTTTGCCCTTCCATTCCAAAACTACACAACTCTCCTTGCTCCTCTGACCCCACCGGAAGTGTCACTTCCTCATCCTTTTTTCTTTGCCGTTTGTTACCTCGTAAAATTTCAAAATGTGTGGAGGCTGTGGAGGTGGTGGCCGTGGAGGTGGCTCGTCACAATGCTGCTGTCTTCAGAAGCTAATCACGGATCCCTGCTATCAGAAGCTTTGCTGCAATCAGAGAAGGAAGGTCTGCTACAAGCCGTTTATTCCATCATACGAGAGATGTGATGAGGAAGTGAGTAAAAACATTGGTCCCGTCTAGACTTAAGAATTTTTTGAATGATGTCGCAAATGCAGCTATTTTTGTAGCTAACCATCATAACATTATTACTAATTCGGACGTTTCTTTAATTTGCACAGGTAAAAATGGGCAAGCTTCTTGGATTCGACTACCAGCGTAGATGGTTTTGCGAGCGTAACGTATGGATGTGCAAGGTTTATGGACAATGTGGAGGTGGCACATGCTGTTAACAACATAAACAGACTCCAGTTCTCTTGCAAAGGATAGCTGGAGATTGTTCCGGGTGTCATGGTCATGACAAGGAAGGGTGAACAGACGGACAATGGCATCTGAGGAAGCGGAAGAACGATGGCAGAGAGAAGTCCCCAATCAAAATTCAAAAATCGGATGCTCATTGTAATAACATCATGAATGGTCATATCCGCTATGTAATCAAAATAATTTTTTATGATCCAACTTATTGTCCTAAAGTCTCAATAAAATTAGTAGTTGTTGAGTAAATGATTTTTCACAGTTACGTATTGGTCGATTTGTAGAATTTATTTTAATAACTAATAATAGTTTTATTCGCCTTTAGCTGCAAAGACTTAAATAAGCATTTCTTGAATTTAATATCTTTAAAATAGAATTTCATATATATAGGTAGGTATGAATTTCTATTGTTTCGTACTTTTTCGTTTTTAAATTCGTACCGAAACGATAAAAAATGCACGTTGCTCTAAATTGCTTTCTAGAAAATCACTGCCATCGAATATGCATCATAGATTGATTGATTAGTAGTATGATTAGTCAGTCGGAGAGGATAAAAGATTTTATAAACGGATTTTCAAAGGTTTGATATAGGTAAGTAGGCATTGTTTTGGCAAGGGAACATTGGTGGTAGAGTAAAAGCACGTTATTTTGAGAGTGGTTTTCAGTAGGTGTGAATGTGTGGCGTGGTTTGATGATAATAACAAGAAATTGTTTTGTTTGGGTCTTCATAAATCAATACAGGGATTTCTTCATTTGATGGGAAAATATACAGCATTGCCGAATAATACATGAGTATAGATAGACATACGGCAGTCACGAAACGAAAATAAATTATTGACAAAGATAATTTAAGGCGAAATTATTTAAACATGCCAAATTGCTGTGGTGGAAGCGGTTGTAGTGGTGGCCGACCGATACGGGACACTTGCAACTACTGCTATTCGCTGGTCGGAGATCCATGTTTTCAGGGATTGTGTTGCGCAGATCTTCCTAAAATAAGCTACAAACCATTTATTCCATCTTATGAAAGAGTTCGTCAGGTTAGGAAGCAAGTTAACAGGCACACGTTGCAGTATTCGACATTATAATATTATTCATTTATACAGCATTCAATAGCAACTGAATTATGGCTCAAGCTAAACATTTTTTGAATGTAGCGACCACGATACTCCGAAAAGAATGTGTGGCATGTATGGAAGATCTTTGCAAATAATATGGACCAAAGTCAATGCTGCAGACCTGACCGACTACTATGAGTTTTGGCTTGTTATAGTGATAGCCATCCCCCACCACAACTACGATCTGTATGTCTGTTTCATCTGATGAAGAACTCCAAACGACAACCAATTTTTTGCAAGGCTTCATATTTTCCCTCGTCGCTTCTAAAAAAAAATTCGTAGTGTCAATAACCAAACCAGAAATGACAGCATAAACTTAATAAATTCAAAGTGACAAATCCTGAAAAAACATGATTGGAGAAGTCATTTATTCTATAAGTTAATGTTAAACACAAATGATCGTAGCCCTGAAGTAGGCTATAAACTTATATTTTGTAAATCTACAAACAAGCCTCCAATTACTGAAGATAGGTTGACATTAAAATCTAGATTAAGTTTTGTAAATGTGAGAGTTTGCTATGCGTCCGCCTCAGCGAGAGCAGCTTTAACCCACTGTCCAAATATATTGGCTCCAACCAAATTTAACTCTTCCCATCCTTTCATAATGCCGGCACATGTTTCAAGATATGTAGATATTTCAGGGTACTTTGACATGTCAAAGCCACAAGCTTGTATTGTGCTTAAAATCACCGACATGGAAAAATCTGCAATAGTTAGACCACTTCCTGCTATGAACCCCTCTTTCAGAAAGTTCTCGACATGCCCCAAAGCGTCCTCAAGCTTTTCCAGCTTAGCTGGATCCAATGAAGTTTTGTTATAAAGTACTGAAAACTGTTAATAATTAAACGTTGTATCAATTATAGTTGCAATGCCAAACTAACTTTATTGATTGAACACTGAACTTACGTAGACATCTGAAAATCTAACATAGAGGGTTCCCAAATCAAAGCATAACCGCATGTCCACCAAAACTCGCTTGTCAGGGTCAGTGGGATACAACGCCTCATCGCTTTCTCCGTACTTGTTTACAAGATACATTAAAATGGCACGGCTTTCCGTCAGAACGATTCCATCGTCAACCAACGTTGGAATTGTATGTTGAGGATTTATCTTGGAAGCACAATAAAAATTCTATTGAAAATATGATTACTGATCCTAAGTACATCGGGTTTATGATATGTTTCTTGCAGCCACCTGGATGAATTCCGGTTCCAAGTGCTCTCCTTTACTTAGGTCCACATCTTTTATGTCTATTTCAACGCCCAAATATTCAGCCAGCAGCCGAACCATCCGACACGGTGGACTAGGCCCAAATTGATATAGTTCCAAAGGCATTTTTACTTTTTACAATGTATGTAGGTAGCTGGCTAACAGAAAATGTCTCTCTTGATGTGGGTTTGTCCTTTAACAGAACGAAACTGACGGTGTTTCGGCTGGAGGAGACATAATTTCATATTTCCGACACGGTGAAAGCAGACTCAGCAGAGAAAGTACATGTGTATTGAAACGAAACGACTGTTTAAATATTCATCAACAAGTTAGATGGGTCTTATGTCAAATGAAAGTCACAAAATGACTGAAACACAACTCCTCGTTATTTTTCTTCCTTTAGTAGTGTTGAATTATACCTAAATAAATCAATTTCATAAGCACAATACTATGCCGCGAGGAGTGAAACGGGGTTTACCATATTTGTGTCTCTGTGAATGTCACATCGTAATAAATATGGTAAATGTGGTGGTAACTTGTGTAATAAATTATGATGCAGTGGCACATATTGTATTATTCATTTTGATTGTAATAATTTTAAATTTGTTCACGAACAGGTATGTTTAAAGAAAATTTAATAGTGCAAAATACAGGAAATACAGTTGAAAAATCATATGAAATCATGATATGTTTATATTGCCATTAAACGTTTTTTGTCATAGAATGCATCGGCAGCACCATAGGTCTTAGGTTGTACATTTAAGTAAGTGGGTAATGAAAATGGCATCAGCACATTTTTGGAAATAATACTAAATCCAAAATCAATTTTTATTGATTATTAGCAGTTTCATATTATGCTTCCAAAGTATTTTTGTTTGTTTACATTTTATATGCGTTCCTCCTTCACTGCTAAGCACAATGTTTGAGAAAAATGAATAGACAAGAGAAAGTCATTTTTTGGTGATCTGGAAAACAAAAATAAATTCTAATCTGGATTTTGGATAGAATTGCACAATTTTTGGAACTGCTTGTATACAATACTTCCTAGCTTAAATACTCAAAAAGCATGCTTTTTTTATGCACTTGCATTGTCGCCGACGTCTGATATCTGCTTTTGTCTTGCTATGTATTAGGGCTATAGAAATTTGGATTTAGTACGAAATTATTCGCGAGTGGGTAGTGAAAAAGCTTTTAAAAGCTTTTATAAGTTTATAAAGAACTCGCAAGGATATTGAAAATAGAGTAGGTAATTGATCTTTGAAAATGTTTCTAATCTCTGAAGAGTTTCGTGCGATATAATTTTCTGGCTTGATTTCGTCTCCTCCCTACGTAGTCCAACAATATATACCACATCTAACTGACGCTTCAGCATCCCGATTTCATAATAATCTAACATGTGGAAACATTTTATCCTCTCCATGCATGTTAATTGTACTACACATAACATATAATGCTGCCATTTGCTGGAGTGAAGTTGGACCATGAATAGCCAGTCCATAGTATTTACTTACCTTTTAATTGTAAATTTAATATTAATTTAAATTGTAAATCTTCTGTTCACCAGAAAAACGCAACAATTCACCTTGCCCGCAGCAATGCAATGTAGAGTAGGGATCGCTTGTCGCTATGAAGGCGATTTTTTACGTGGTGGGTTGACCACTACCACTTCACTACCTTACCGTTATCATGCAATTTCTTTCTTGCAACAAGATACAAGATCTAGAAACTAGAATCGAACAAAGACGAGAACGAAGCAAGGCAGCAAGGCTTTTATGCGGTTGAAGGAGGTGCATTGAAACGCTTGGGCAATGAGCAAGCGCTTGCACAAAGCGCTCTTTGTAAACGCTTCTGATTTTTTATGTTGTTTCTGCCTCTAGCTGTCTATCTGTCTACCTATCGATGTTTTCATTTTACTTCTCTCTGCACTCTGCATCTGCTGATTGATCTAAATAGCAAAATAGCAAGTAATTTCTAGTATCTTGTGTGTAGCTAGTTGAGTATCTCTATTAATTGACTGACTTTGGTCTGCATAGTCTGCCAGTCTGTCATTTATATTGAGACGTGATAGTGATATTGTATAAAACGCATTAATTAGATGGATCAAGAATTTCACAATAGGTTCATTTCCTCAAAAAGTTAACCCCGTAGCACACCTTATTTTAACTACGCAATTTTTAAAGTTTTAAAAGTGCTTTTAATACTTGCATGCATTGTATAACTCGTGGAACGTAAACTGCTTTTCGGTGAGAAATTCTCAAGTATAATTTTATAAAAGGCATTTGTCTATTTCGGGCGTGTTTAATTATTTCGTTATTATTGTTCATTTCGTGATGATCTCATAATAATGGTCAATCGTATGTGAATATCTGGAGTTTGAACCTGAAACTGATTCTATTTTGTTTTCGATTTGTGTAGGATGTATTTAGTGTAAATCATGGCATCGTTTAGTGGTGGAGAAGAGCTGGTGAACAAAATGATTCCACCTGGACTCTCATCGGAAGCTACCACAGCGAGTAGTGGCAACGCCAATTTATTGAACACAAATCCATTTTTCAGTCAGTCAGAGCAATATCACAATCGTGTCATACAGTCCACAAAGCTGCAATATTCTATTCACAAGTGTTCCAGTTATTCTTCCACCTACTTCCCTGAGTAAGAACTTTAGCAGAGCTTATATAAATAAATATTATGGAGAGGAATTTTCTCACAATCTTCTAATCTTCCAAAATAATTTTTATAACTTTTGTGTTGTGATTTTTTTTTTGTAGAAATATTTTAGAAGATAGACCTCAAGATCAAACCTCAAGATGGTCGTCAGATTCGAATACACCTCCTCAGGTAATTTACTTTAGCAAACCTAACAATATGAAACATCCATTGTCGCACTTTTTTGAGGGAGGCTGAAAATGTATCTAACAACAAATTTTTTTTCGTTAATGTAATTACAGTACCTTATTTTGAAATTACATCGAGTATCGATAGCCGAGAGAATTACGTTTGGGAAATTTGAGAAGACTCATGTTTGTAACCTGAAAAAGTTTAAAGTGTATGGAGGATTGTCTGAAGAGAACATGGTTGAGCTGTTGGAGGGGTAAACTTTTTAAAAATTTATTTTTCAATCTTGAAACATGTTAGATTTCCTGTATTATCTAATTTTATGAATACTTTTGTTTTTGGTGTGTATATAGTGGCTTGAAAAATGACAGCAATCCAGAAACGTTTGACTTAAAACATGAAATCGAAGCATATTCATTTCCGTGCCGTTATTTGAAAATCGTTCCACTTCAGTCCTGGGGTCCTTCCTTTAATTTTTCCATTTGGTATGTTGAGCTGACAGGAATTGACGATCATGAAATCGTACAACCAGCCATCACTAGACTCAGCGCTGTAAGCATATACAATTAATTAATTCATCATCGTCGTCGGTAATTGAAGTTGCTCTTATTGACCCTTTTGTTTGAATCTACTATTTTAGTATCGGGAACGAGAGGCAATACGAGTTTGTCTAAAGCACTTACGGGAGCATAATTACCTCGACGCATTCGAATCACTTCAAAAGAAAACACGTGTGCAACTGGAGCATCCGCTTATGACTGAATTATACAAAACACTAGTTGAGAAAGGAGATTATGTAGCTGCAGAAAGATTTTTAGAGCAGTCCGCAAGTCAGAATTTGTTCCAAGATTATTTTACCCGCCAAGACTATAAAGCATCTTGGAATCTTTTGTGTCCTGACGATGTGAATACCACTCTGAGACCCGGAATGAGAGGTGGTCATCAGATGTGCATAGATCCGTATACTGAAACAATATATCTATTTGGAGGATGGGATGGTCACCAGGACCTGGCTGATTTTTGGTCCTTTCATATTCCATCCTCGCAGTGGACGTTGATTAGTGCTAATACGGAAAACGAAGGTGGTCCTAGCCCTCGATCGTGTCATAAAATTTGCTTGGATCCTGAACGTAGACAGCTTTTCACTCTAGGTCGCTATATAGATAGCCATTGTAGACCACATAGGAACCTTTTAAAAAGTGATTTTTACGTGTACGACATTGAAACCAATAAGTGGACTCTGATTACTGAAGACACAGGGTCTATGGGTGGCCCCCAATTAGTGTTTGATCACCAGATGTGCATTGACACTGATAAAAGAACTATATATGTGTTCGGCGGTAGAATTTTAACTGGAACAAAGTAAGTAATCAAATTTCAACTTGTCTCCAAACGAAATGTTTTTGCAAGTGTAAATACTTTTTTTTTAAATCTTTTGATTGCATTGTTTTAGCTCGGATTCATTGAACTCTAGTTTGTTTGCCTTTGTTGTAAACAACAACGGTAACGGAGGAGAAGGTGGTGGTGAGGAGTTAGTGCAACTAAATCGTGGTGCCGGTGGTGCAAGTGACAATCAAAATTTTCAGCATCAATTCCTTGCGCACGTAAGGGATGTTGGAATGCAAGTGATTGTGGGCGATGCTTTAGAAGCACAAGCTGCAGCTGCTGCCCCTCCACCTGGAGGGGGCAATGGTGGAAATGGAAGTGGCATTACGGGAAGAGGAAGAATAGAAGGCGTAAATAGTGGTGGCGGCCAAACCTCACCCTCCTCAGCTAATTCGGAGCTTCTTTATTCAGGCCTTTATGCATACCACATCCCAACTAATACTTGGAGCCTTCTTCGCTGCGACGTCGCTTCTCCTAAACCTACACGCCCTTCCATTCGCTCCCGCGTTGGTCATTCAATGCTGCTACATCCTTCTTTGAGAAAATTATTTGTGTTCGGTGGTCAGCGTTCGAAAGAATATCTGAACGATTTCTTCGCTTATAATGTGGACACTGATGAGGTGGAAGTGATATCTGATGGTCAGAAACAAAAAGCAACTAGTAATTCATACACTCCAACTGCTGGTTTTACACAGAGAGCAACAATTGACCCGGAACTTAACGAGATTTACATTTTTTCTGTAAGTTATTGACTAAAATAATACCAATAATAAAAAGCCATTTATCTATTGTCACAGTATAAGATTGAAAATTGAAATGTTCCTTTTTGTTATATCTAGGGCCTGAGCAAAGACAAAGAAAACAGACACGAAAACGTCCAAAACTCATTTTGGGTTTTTGACATTCTTCGCAAGTCATGGTCATGTATTTACAAGAATGACCTGGGAGGAGATGGAGGCAGTTGGAGTGGCCAGCAAGCGGAACCTTGCCCACGATTCGCCCATCAGCTAGTGTATGATCATGTTAACAAGGTATGTTTAAAAATTAATTAGCAGCAATGACGTACTTATCGCTATACAAATAACCACTTTTCATGTCAAATAAACTTTTTGTGTTTTCTTTTTAGCTTCATTATTTGTTTGGAGGTAATCCAGGTAGGCCGAAAGATCCAAAGCTGAGATTAAATGACTTCTGGCGGCTAAAACTGATGCGACCTTCGCATGAGGACCTTCTTAGACAGTGCAAGCTTCTTCTTCGGCGACAACGGTTTGAAGAATTAGCAGTGTTAGACCCGCTCAACGGACTTGTTTATCTGCAAACTTGTCTAAGCGAGTTAATTGATCATTCGGATCCACACCAAACAAAGGAGGTAGGCATAATTATCAGCATTAAGATTGGAAAAGTTATATTACGTATGTTTACTCTCTCGTTAAATGTGCTAAAATGACTTGTATATATTGGTTGATCCTTCTAGTTTCAGAGACTGACATTATTGTTGTTTGCTAAAGAGGAGGAGGAAAGTCGAAGAAACTTAACCGCAGCAGTCGTTGCTTCATCCTCAAAGGAGTTTCAACCTTTGGAGCGTACTGATGAGGATGAATTGATTTTACGCAGAAGTCAATTATTCGATAAACTAGCTCGCTATTTCCCAGAACACATGACTCAGCCTAAGATAAGCTTAGTAGATTTATTGCCCTTGTGAATCTCGTTGATGTAAACTCTTACCAATATCAATGATCTACTTAAATCATTATGTGATGTTCCAACTACTATGAAAACTTCTAAACGCGAACAAATAATTATTTCATTTTTCATGAACTATAACTACGTTATTGTTGATTTTATGAGTTACCTTATTCAGCTCAACGACGCACATTGCTCGTTTTGCAAATTAAGTTAACTAATTGGATGCTTTTATGAATTTAATTTTCTGAAATGCTAAATTTTCGTGATGTATTAGTAACATCATGAAGTCAAATCGTTTCGCCTGTAAAGTTTGCAAATAATTTTCACGTCAAATAAACTCGCCGTTCTTACTGTACGTTTCAATTACGATAAAGTATGTGTCATAACGTTTATTTACCTGGGTGGAGTAATCTAAGCATTAGGGATATAGGATTTTTTACTGCCTATCTATGAGGTATCAATTATCATTTTGAATGATACATAATATGCATATAATATAGCACGCATGCATTGATCATTTAAATATTGTGCAAATAATTGTGTTGATACGATTAATATCTAAAATTAAAATTTAGGTTCAGGAAAACTTTGCTATCTTTGATAGGAGAAAGTAAAGGGTGACCATCTTCACAAAATGTTTAAATTATACTAGAAATTTTTCATTCTTAAACATAGAATCCAGCAAGCAACGTAAAATTTCAAGTAGCTCGTCATGTACTTTAGCTCGTGTGTCACGATGTGTTTCGTGCTTTTACTCTCGAATGTAGCATGGAATCAAGACTCGCAATCTCAAAATAATGATAAGTGTAGCCTATTTTGCTTCAACAAAACAAAGGACCTAATCTTAAGGTACAGAGCAGTCATTAATAACCGACTAACTGATTTCTCAGAATTTTTACCAACTGAAAATGAAGCTATTGAGGACATGGACATTGGTGAATTTTCGTTTTCTGAGATGATGCTGAATCATACATTGAAAGTTGCTGTTACGGTTAGTGGTGGAGAATACAAAGATTGATGCACAATTTAGGGTATCTGCAATTAATTACATACAACAATACATTTGGTAGCTATATAAAATATCTGAAATGTTATGTAGTTTACTCCAATGGAGTCCATATTCAAAGCACAACTTTCAAATGGGAGCATGGTTAACATTTATGGTAGTTCAAATGTGGCGTATGGCTATTTGTTGGACTTGCAGGAGATTTTTCGCTTCAGGTTCATTGCAGATCTTACTTACCCCCTTCGTATTTTTTTTAGATCTTAACACTATAGAGGGTTTTGAATCAGTGCGTTCTCATTTTCAGAATCAAAATTGTACCAAGTATCGGTTGGATCACTGAAGGTATCAATGGTGCTCTCACAGGGGTTGGTGCTCAGGTTCACTTTGGACAGGCCGACATCGGCTTGGATCTTTCTAAACCAGTCATATATCGTGCTAGACACCTCACGTTTCTTCATGCGATTAAACAGGATCGAGTAGCCATCATGTTTCGGCAACCACAAGTTCAAATTTATCGGAATATATTGGCACGCCCCTTTAAGGATGGACTTTGGAAGCGTGTTTTGCAATCATTTTTCGCCATTATTCTCTCCACAGTAATTATTTCCAGACGGAAAGACATACAAAGCATTTTGTTACCCATTGTAGGAGCGTTGTTGGCAAGAAGCGTATATATGGCAGGGATCCTGAATTGTTCCTCCAGGTCTTTGCATATTGTGATTTTCGTGACATCATTATTTGGCCTGACAATGTATTCGATTTATTCGGCATTTATTGTCAGTTCACTTAGACGGTATGTCGCCCCAGTAAAAAGCTTTCAAGACTTGATTGATTATAACTACGAGCTTATGGCACAGCGATCCCTACCAGATTTCACAAATGTATTCTTAAACGACCCAAGAGACGGAAAAAAGTATGCCAGGATTGCCAAGAAAAATTTCATAAACGAGAAAAATTCTCTACGCAGACTATTTTACCCTGTTATAGAAAACGTTACCACAGCCGATGATGAAAACCACGAGGATAGTGCAGGTGTTGCATGGTTCGTCTTAAAATCCGACTTTTACTATGTCGCTCTTGAGAACAACTACACAACAAAGCAAATTTGCGAAATCTCCAAGCTGGAACCAACCTCTCGCCCAGAACATCCTCGGCTTTTGGCAATGTTTATTGCAAAGAACGCCAAGAATAATAATAGCTCGTTTCCAACTGGCGGCTCAATAAATGGAATGAAGGAACACTTCAATAGAAGGATACTCGACATAATGGCTAGAGGCCTGGGTCATCGTCATATTACTCGCTACGAGAGCGAATTTCAACCAAACTGCTTACGGAGAAGAAGAGTACAGATTCAGCAGATTCGCTATTATGACGTGTATTATGCGTACAGAGTACTGGGTTTCGGAGCAAGTTTTGCGTTAATTATAATGATAGTGCTAGAATGCCTGATTCACAACTGGTTGCAGTTTAGAGAAAGTCGGTATCAAATCATTGAAGAAAATAGTCGAGTTGTTTATATAAGGAGTGAGGTTATTGAGATGGAAAATCAAAATCCAGTATGTACGGGAACTAGGATTTTATGGTAACTTTCTAAAGTGTAAGTACATTCATGATGTGAATAATGTGAAAAGTGAATGGTTAGTCCTACACTAAATTATTTTCATCAAAACTCATACTTTGCATCGTTTGGGGTATTGTGAGATTTTGTGTAGAAGGACTTTGGAAATAAATTTAGCATATTGGCAAACAAATGTTGAAATGTTGGATTGCGGATGGACAAGCTGAACAATTATTATGCAATTTTCTTATTTCCATCTGCCTATAATGGCCGGTAACACCCATCTTTCTTTAAAAAATGTCCATCCACACAAAAATTATTCTTTGCGCTGACGTATTTCTTGCTTGCTACCGCATTGTTGACCAGCTCCACCTTTGGAAGAATCAAAATTAGATGAATAAGCTCATCTTCCACCAAAGTTACCATGTTTCCTGGCGGCTCATTATCAAAAATTTTGTAATGTAAACTAGTATAATAAATATAATAAACTACTAGCACTAGTCAATCAAGTAGTAAGTAGCATCAAAAAATGAACAGTAAATAAAAAATAAACCCTCTCTGCATAAAATGCAATACAAACTACAAACCAAAATGAAGCGACTCTTGTAGGACCAAATTTCTTGTTCTAGACATTTGTTTAAATTTCTCAGTTCCAACTACATAATTCATAATTAGATCATTCACAATTACGGCAAAGCAATTTCTCAATTCTCAGCGGTTTTTCACAAAATACGACTTCATTTACTTTCATTTTGAGCTAGAATAATTATCATATTATTGACGACAGAATCAAGATAGATAGCAGGGAAGACATAATCATTAATCATCGTTCTGGTGCCTTTTGTGCTACTGCTACTGCAAAATGTCAGTGATGGGACTTCAAGATGTTGAAAAAATAGAGGTATTTGTCGAGCTTCTGGTTATATTTAAATGCATATTTAACACAAAGACTTGCTCAGTTGGTAAATAAACTTTCAATTTGCACAGAGATTTTACTTGAATTCATGTACGGATTTGCCCTTAACTCTGAAGGACAGTTTACACCAATCGTTCCCCGCACTCAATGTTTATGTTGACCAGAAGCAGTCCTGTGTCAGGCTTTCTAGAATCTCCCGATCCCAATCCGGAAGGCAATACAATGTCACAGCTCCAGAATCCGATGCCGCATTGGAAACGAATAACCGTGCCAAATTGACATTTTTCAAAATATGCGACTCTTTGGCTACTGGACTCGGGCGTTTAAACGCTGGGAGTGATTCCATGCTGGAAGAGAATACTCTACCCACCAACGAAAAAGACGCAGACCCTATAAAAGGAAGTTGTCATCTCATAACGATGCCATCACTGTCCAAAGATGAGTTCATCAAGAAGTTGGAAGAAGGTATGCTGAAAAGTCAGACCGAGTCACTTGAAAATTCGCCACTGCTCGGGCCACTGAATGCGAATGAACAACTTAATCCTGAATATAATGAACATATGTATGCCAAGAGTGATTCTGTTTTAGTCAAGTCAATGACAAGTAATGAAAATGATGAAGTGACCAGTCCGCAGAATATCTCAAAATCCACTACTGCTATTGATGACAAAAGTAACAAGCCGAAGGATAATGCAAGGACTCAAAGATCATCAGCGGCAGCCAAAATAATTGTCACAGGGATTTTACTGCTCGTGTTTTTTGGAATCGTAAAAAATGCAGCATCGAGATAATATCATATTATAATGCCAGCTCAATTTTGACATCTACCTCCTGTCTATTGGATGATGAATACCAAAATAAATTCAATGCTATTTTCAAGTCTTCACTCCACTATAATATTAAATCGCATTTTATATAAGAAACGATCGTTTTGTTTAATCAGGTTCAAAAATAGGTGTCATGTTTTCCATTTTAAAGTGATATAATCTTGACACGTGTCATTTTTGTTTATGCGCAAACAAGAAACTCAAAATTGCCACAAGCATATTCTTGGCCACCAAACGAAGTTCTGGCCCCTACCGATGGCTGATATTTGCCTGGCATCCAAATGCTTTGGCCATTAACGCTGAGCTCACATCGAATAACATATAATGTCTCCCTCTCGTTAGTCCTTCCACCACGAACAGCATTTCCAGGAAGTGATCCGCTGCGTGTCCATTGAAAGTTGGCGCCGTTGGGATTGGTGAGAACTTCAATATGGTCACCAGTTTTGCTGTGCTCACCTCCACTCCAAGAAACATGACATTCTCGACGTCCAGCGTGGTACTTTCCTGGAATGATGTCTCCGTTATGATAAGCTCTACAGTTGTACAAAACATCTCCATTTGGTTCATTTCCAATTGGAACGGGGTTGTTCAACTGATTCCTACTGTTAACGTAGCGATAGCCTTGACATCCAGAATTGCATCCATACATCTCATTTAAAATTTCAATGTCAAGAACAGCAAGGGGTCCCCCAGAGCCACACTTGGTAACTCCAGGTTGTTTCGGCTGAAAGCATCCATTGTAGCATTCGCCTTCATAATGCTCAATACTGACGTAGTCATACAACTTGTTTAAGCCACTATATAAAAACATCACATACTTCAACATCAACAACACAACGCATATTGTAATCAAGAAAATAGTTAGTTATGTAATTTTACCGATTGAAATCAGGACCATCAAGTCCGTGAGGCTGACATATGGCTGTGTTGAAACTGATCCATTCGTCTCTGTCGAGACGAGTTTGCTCATGCCCCATACACAAAGTGTGTCCAAGCTCATGGACTGTGGAACATGGATATGAATTCTTTTTACTCTTAATACACATTGATTTGCATTAGTACATTATTCAAATAAAATTTGGAATCTATGAGTCTAACCCATGGTTCCAGCGTTGACACAGCTGCCTCCGAATTTCGCAAATTGGGAACCAGAATTCATGCAAACATGTGCAACGCCACAGGTATTTGGATCGTGAAGGATTTCTACCCAGGAAGTGTGATGATTTTGTTTTGGAACAAATCTAATGCATGTTGCATCATGATAGGTTTGAATAGCCAAAGCTACTTGAACCCTCTGATTTTCGTCAAAGCTGGGATCTAAAGTGTAGGGGACCTCGGCATTTGTCCACAGACGGGGTCCAAAACCAGGTCGTGGGTGTGGTACGTTCTGTAATCAAAGTTGTGACAAATTAATTTGGAACTTGCAAATATTTACTTTCATTTAAAACCGAGTCTCATTATACCCCTTCTCCATATTTTGGCAATGGTAAGGTTGCATTGCGGATTTCAATGGATTTCCCACGAACTGCCGCAAATTCCTCCTCCGTGATGAAGGCTGGGCGACCTTCAAATTATAGCAAAATAACACAATTTGATTTTGAAATCGTACGACTGTCTCGTTTTATTTTTAGGCCTTATATCAAGGAAGGGTAATTACCTGCAAAGCATACTGCTAGGTGCAGGGCCAAACAAGCTACTGCAAGCACTCTCATTTTGTTATTTTGAATCCACTATTTACTACAGCGCTTGCTTTTCTTACAGTACAGAGCAACTTAATTACTGATTCACCAAAACAGATTGTCCACAAGTTTTATATTTCTGATAAAAATAACTCGTTATTCACACCATTCCTAAAAATATGCATGTTTTCTTGTCTTGTCATCTCATTAAGCAATTATCATTCAATATCCATCATCATCAAATCATCATTCATCAAGACCATCAAATTGGTTTGTTCGGTATGATAAGCTCTTCGGTGAAGCGAATGAAAACGATTGATTATTATGTACGAATAAAATTCTGATGAAAACACATTAATTGTCATATTTGTCATTGCTTTCAATATTACCATTTTAATTTACAGTTCATAACGATTGACAAGTCTGATTGATTTGGAAAGTTTCACTGCTCTCTATTTTTTGAACATGAGCTTCATCACTCCCTTTTCCACAATGTCAACTTGACATTTGACATCATGAATGCATCATGTGAATGCAAGTTGTCCAGCTCCAATTCAATTCAAATGCAATGAACAATTGACAGTGGAATTTCGCGCCTAGCGAGCATACAAAATCATGAATTTCTAGAAGCAATGACATGACCGAGATTGAAAGATGAATGACACTGGCTACCGATGAGAACAAGATGCAGAAAAAATTGATTTCGAGATATTAGAAACATCAAGGCAAATTCCAAAGGTACGTATTTTTCTTTGGTTCCGTCATCCGTGTAATAAAAGTGAATGGAAATGAAGCGGTATCAGTGTCATGATGAGTGCAAACTTGCATTGTTGCAAAAAATCAATCAATTTGACCGTCACACTTGTTGGTAGTATGGCTATGGCTAATAGCTAGGCTATGAAATTTGACGAAAATGACCTTTGAAAAAAATGTCCCAGAACAAATGTCCCCGCCCGCCAAAATGCATTGACTTACGTCACACTCATCATCACAGTTTACAGGTTTGACATGATGGTTTTTATTTACGGCTCGTTTGTAGCGCTCATTTTTCGTCTAGTGCCATATTTTCGCAAGGTTGATTGAAAAAATGCTTTTATCTGGTGTAGGTTTAGATGCAAGTCTCGTCAATGTCTACTAAGGAAACAAAACTAAAAAAACCAAACCACCGCGACGCTGCTGCTGTTCCGCTGATATAAGTGAAGAGAGACTCAGAAACTACTAAAGGCCTTCTGAAGCAAACGATTATTAGAAGGCTCACTGCTGAATTGACTTTAGTTGATTTTCCCGCTGGAGTGTTCTATCGAAAGCTCATGTGAGCTTCAAATTAGAATTTTATCCTGAAGTTTCTGGAAAGAAGGTTTGGTGATTTTTACAAAAACTCGTGTATCTGTTGAGGTAATCCATTCCGAATTTTGTTTCAATGGCCTTTTGACCCTCAATGACCACGCGGATCCCTATTGAAACTTCTTGTTTTTTGGTTCCAACTCCCAGCCAGGCAGACCATAATGCGTAATTGTGTGTGGCCATCTTGCTTTAACTTCTAAACGTCAAGCCTTTCATAGGTAGTTTTTGTTTCACCTCCTTCTGTCATTTCTCAACTGACACTGAGCGTTTCACACTTCACTCTGCTTTCACCTCACCTGCGCCGCATGTCTCCATTTTATCCAAAGTGCAAAGATACAATACTGACATGACGTGATGCTCAAGTGAACGAACTAGTATGCAAAGACTGCCTAACTTTGAACTTGCAACTGTTAGCGTGTAAAAAGAAACCATCAACTCAATTTGCTGCAATTAGAACCGTACCTAGTCTTCTCCCGTCACTTAGTTTTTGTACGAATCTCACTTGCTTTGAAGATCTTAGAAATTGAAGCGAAGTCATTTAGTAAATCACGTCTCACAGTCTCAATTCTCAATCATCATGTCATACAAACCGAGATCGGGTGCATTTCGTAAAGTGAAATACCCCATTAAGATCTTAAAAGACGATGAAATCTCAGCGGAGGATTTAGCTGAAGTGCTGGAAATGACGAGAAAAATTAAAGCAGAGGAGGCTTCAGAAAGTGGCGATCAGCTTCCAGACCATGAAAATATCGTCAAAGAGAAATGCAACGTACGTAACGATAGTCGTTGGAGCTACCTACAGTTTTGTTACTTGATTAGCTAATTCACTTGGAGAAGTTCCATGTCATATTTATATGCATGATTTATATTACAGAATCCTGAAGTTTCTCCGCAGAAAGAGTTGGCGATTGCTGAATCCGGACCACGTGTCAAAATGATGTATGGTGAACTGTCTCAACCTGAGTTCTCTCTTGTGCCAGTAAACTATTATGACAAATGTTATGCTGATGATGATGATTCTATGCCCCCATTTCCAGTGGTGTCATGCCCAGGTATGTAACTACCTTTGTAAAATAGTGAATTATCAACACTTATCATAAAAATGGAAAGCCATGTCCAAGAGTTCAAGATGCATTTTTAAGATTTCCTCGGTCTTTTAGAACCGGATTGTGACAGTGATTTGGATACAGCTGAGTGTGAATCGGATTATGACATGGATTCCGAAGATGAAGAGTGGCTCGATGCTAATCCATCGTTGTACATTACACCGAATCGCGTAAGATGAACTGTGAATTCAAAAGACTAATAATTTCTTTGTCCTGACTCCTGACTTGTTTACATCAATTTCCTACTAACGAAATAAATAAATGAGACATAACTTACAAATCATACCTGAAAGTTATTCATTTACTTGTTTATTTATTTATTGATATGCAGCTTGAGTATATTTTCTCTCAATTGAATAAGCGAAATACTCATGTTCCTGAAAAGGCCATTGGTGCTTTACCTGCAGCAGTGCATTCAGACTTTTTCCACGTATTCCCTTACTGGAAGCAGAAGCGACTTCAGAATGTAGGTACATGCAAAGTTTTTAGGGGGAGTTACTATCACAGAGTGAATTGAATTCATACAAAAGCATTTTTTCAAACTATTTCTTGTGTATACGTATGCACAGAAAAACGTCTCTAGCTTCAGGTCAAGCTTAATGCAGATGCAGACAGACTTGATGAGAAGGGATGCCAAATTGGCCTCGGGATACTTGCCAACTGATCCCACATTAGCATTTGTTTGTAAAGTTCGAAAGTCTCATCCGCCTCAACCCCAGCCCCCTGTAAAGAAGCAGCCTCTACTTGTAGAGCGACATAAAGCTCAACTTGCGCATGTGGTTGCTGCACAGGGCCAGCTAATAAATCTTCGTTCAATCCTTCTCTCAGAGATCCGTGATGGTTTAAGTAAAAGGGATATGATAAAAAACAAAATCGTTGATCTTTCTGTAAAATATCAGAAGTAAGCATCCAAAATTTGTTTCTGGGAAAATGTTACTTGTCATCTAGAAAAAGTAGCCCAAGGTTTATTAATTGCTTTGTCTTTCTCCCAGTTACGACTCCTTGTCTGTAGAAGTTGCAGATCCGGAGAAAGCACAAAAAGATAAAACAGCTCGGGGGACGCTGAAACGCGCGCCCAAGGCATCCAGGATACCAGCTTCTGTCATTGGAACAAGAGTAACTAGGCAGTCATCGTGTACAAAAAGAGGTGTTTTGACAAAGTTGTCGGTGAATGCCAGCAACGCAGAACAGCAACTAAGGACGTTGTTAAGTTCAAAATCTGCAGTTCCTGCTATATCGAACGTGCAGGATGAATCCAGATTTCCAAAGCGTACTAGAACAATAAAAAAGTCCATGTGCGAGCGTGTAGTCTGTGAAAATAAAAGAACCATTGTGAAATGGTCAAAAAGGAATGCCAAGACTAAGAAGGCGAGGAACGTACCTGTCACAAGACAGCAACTTCGTCAAATGCAATGGGAGCCATGAATGCAAATGGAGGAGTTTTAGCTTTTACTTTGCAGAAGGAATTTTAGGAGAGTCATGTGGAAGACGTATTATTTTGGTCAACGACCACGATAAGGTCGTACACACGGCTTATCTTATGGTACTTTGAAGTTGTAGGCATTTTAAGCGTCCAAAGGTAATATAGTGATGGCCGACGACAGCGGATTCCTTTTGTTCCGCGAGTTAGGATAGGAGGATATATCCAGAATATTCTGGATTTAGTTTTTAGTTTTAAACTATTTAGTTTTTTAAACAGTTAAAGACTGATAAAACAAGTAGTCTAGTTTTTCTTTTCATTACTTTTTTTTTAGATTTTGTTTTTATTTCATTAAAGTAATACAAAGTGACTATTCTAATTTTTGTAAACTGAAGGTCGAATGGGGTTTTCAGATGAATGTAATTTATGTACGTATGGTGAAATAAATGTACATACAGATTACACTAAAATACATTAATAAAGTACAGTTTGATTCAATAAGCAAGTTACACAATTATGTATTTTTAAAATTAAAATTATTTTAATGTTAAAGTACAATAATGAGAAATATAAACCAAATGAAATTCAAAAGTCCATTTAATACCCAAAATTACATTTACGCAATCTACAAGAGACATTTAAAGTGAAAAAGCATTGCAATGTTTGGCTTGATCATCATTGTTCGCAATATTATGAATATGCACCATGTTACAAATCGTAACTTTTACAATGTAGTTAATCAGCCACCGGGGTAGGGGTAGACTCTCCCAAAACAGTACGATCTGTGGGATGCACTGGATGATTCAAATGACTAAAGTCGGGGGGATTTTTGACAAACTCGCCTAATTCGTCCAGGCAAATTTTGCCAAATTCCCAGAGTTCGGGATGAGTTTTTTTAAAGTTCTGGTACCAATCTTGCACCTTCTCGTATTTTGAAAGATCAAAGGATATTATTTCCAGACAAACTGTTCCAAGGATGAGAGGAAGGTCACCGATCGTAAGATTGCCTAGACATATAAGTAAACATTGATATAACAATGATCGCACTCCCAGTCACAATGTCATACTTCAAAAAATGCATACATACTTCCTGTGACATAACTTCCTCCTTGTCTGGTAAGGTATGTGTTAAAAACCTGTACAGCATGCTCCAACTTTTTCAAATTTGCATCCGTTTTGGGATATGCATAGCATGCAGGTAAAATCTATAAAATAATATTAAGGATAATACACTTTTTGGTATCCATTTCTTGCTGTCATGGCCATAGCTCTAGCGCAGACAATTTTACCATGGG